>PVJS01014210.1:0-40741 GCA_004027185.1 Glis glis
CCTCCGCGCTACACCCCCGGCCCTATTTTTTATACTTTATTTTTGAAACCGGGTCTCACGAAGTTGCGGAGGGCCTCACTAAGTAGAGAGAGAGAGAGAGAGAGAGAGAGAGAGAGCTGAGGCTGGCTGTGAACCCGGATCCTCCGGTTTCCACCTCTCAAAGTATTGGGATTACAACCGTGCGCCACCACGCCCGGCTCTTGGGGGTCTTTTTGTTGTACCTAAATTAATGGTGAACTGCTTGAGTATCAGTAATTTGTCATTTCATTATTCCCTACTGCAACCAATATGATACTGTCCCCACAAGATAATTGTAATAAATACTAGTTGACCAGTTGACTGAACCCTTGCCTGTGACGGGAAGCATCACATGGTAGCTGATGTAATGGAGTCCAGTGAGCTACTGCATATTATACTGGTAAATGCAGTGGTGCTAATGTTATGTATCATTCGTTTTGAAAACACAATTGAAAAATTCTTGCCTTATGAAATTAGCTGCATTTTATGAAGATTATTTGCATTTTTATTTTCTAATTATGATGTCACTAGATTTTGATTTGCACCAAAAAAGTGTTCATGAAATATTGTCTTCAGTTGAAAACCTTTAATGAGAAAGGTAAGTCCTCTAATATTCTGGAATGCATGGAGTTTAAAATCTGCTAAAAGGCTTGATCTTTATCTGAAATTTTGCTTTCCTCTGCAACACATCGTTGTATTTTTTTTCCCCTGCCAACTCACTCTTGTGTCTATTGCTGAATACTATTAATTCAGTACCTATTAAGAAACACCTACGGTGGACCAGAAACTGTGTTAGCTGCTAGGGATTCAAAGACAAGCATGTCACACACTTTGTCCTCAAGAAGCTTACTGTCTGGCAGTGGGACACAATTTTGAATAATTGCCACAAAGTAAATGACATTAGCAGTGAGGTTTCTGTACAAGGCTTTGTGGACTTCCCCATGAAGACCTCCCAACCCAGCCCGGGAGGAGTCAAGGAAGGCAGGGCAGGGGACACCGGACGCAGAGGACACTATTCCATGGAAGGCTTTGATGCCTTGTGAAAAATTTGAACTTGAGCTGGGCGTGGTGGCACACACCTGTAATCCCAGTACTGGGGAGGCTGAGAGAGGAGGATCGCAGGTTTGCAGCCAGCTGCAGCAACTTAGCAAGGCCCTCAGCAACTTAGTGAGACCCTGTTTCAAAAATTAAAAAAGGGCTGGGGGTAGAATGCCCCTGGATTCAGGGGTAGAATGCCCCTAGGTTCAATCTTCAGTATTGCACACACACACACAAAAAAAAAAGAAAAGAAAAAGAAAAGAAAAAAATGAACTTGAACCCATGGGCTATAAAGATCTTGGAAAGGCTGAGCATTAAGGTCAAAGACCTTACAGCTGTGTGTAAGTGGGAGTGAAAAGCAGATAAAGAAAAATGGAGGCAGGGAGACCAGCTAGAAAGCTGTTGCAATCATCTGGCAAAGAGATGGGGAGTTTCACCTGCAGTTATTTTCCATGGCCTTGTGGACTCATGCATTAGATGGCTCTTCATTCTTTAAATATTTATTTAGTTAATGAATACCTACTATATTCTGGGCACCGGGTACAAAGGGACAAAGAGAACATTTAATCCCTATCAAAACAGGAATATGCGGAAGTGGGGCAAGTGCTGGAGAGTGGGTATAATCAGGTATATGGCGGAACAGGCAAGGGACTATTAATCCCCCCTGGGAACCAGGAAGTACAGCACCCAGAGTCAGCCAGGGAAGGAAGGTGCAGGCACAGAGGCATCGAGGCGTGTGGACGACAGCAGGAAACGGCACACAGGCATCAGGGGACATGGTCAGTCAGGGACATGTGACTATTTCTGCCTGGCTAGAGCACAGACCTGGCAGGATGGGGAAAGGGCACCGTGTCACTGAAAGACATGTGCCTTGCTTGGAGGGTGTGTAGGAATCTCAAAAGAATTTTAAGCAAGGATACTGTCTCCTGAATCTATGTTTGGGGCAGATCTTCCCCCAGCAGATGGATGGATTTCCTGAAGAAAAGACGGGCTAAGGAGGCCAGGAAGCAGTAATAAGGCCCGAATAAAGGTGGCAATAGGAGAGCAGATACAAGAGCTCAAATCCAAGGATTACTTAGGAGTGAAGGTTACAACTAGTGACTCCACAGTACCCAGAATGCCCGGCCCCACCCAAGAAGACTGCAGGGAGGACCGGGGTTCAGGGGTGCAGGTAGGGATGGGAGCAGGAGTCTCTGAAAAGATAGGAGATGCGTGCTTTTTACATTTTTTCTTTGATCCATGGGATAGAGGTTCTAAGGGCACAGATAGCACAAATGTTTGAGAATATGAGGGTGAGAGCAATAGTGAAATGTATGGATTAAAAGAATACAAAAAAAAGAGTACAGGGAAGACTGGATGAATTAAGGGGACTGCCACCTAGAGCATTGACCAAGAGTAATAAACTGATCAGGTGATTCATTCATTCAACAAATGCATACATTTATATGTATATGTACATATCCCCAGCACCTATACATTTACAAATATTTCCTGATCACCAACAATGTATTAGGTAGTCTGCCAGGTGTTGTAGATATAGTAATGACCGTGAGTACCACGGAAGGACTGACGGGCCCTAAGGTCTGAAATGAGCTTTGATGGTGAGTTGATTTGGGGCACATGCTGGTGGAGCCCGAGGTTGTGAGAGAAAAGATGACATTAGCAGTCCATGTGTGGCCTAAAGCAGGCAGCTTGGCACAGTCTGTACTTGAGGCTCAGGACCACACAGAATATACTAGAATACTCAGACCTTGGACTCATCCAAGCTCGAGCCTGGATTCTGTTCCAATGTGTAGGGTGTAGATCCCCAAGAAAGAAACTCAATCTGAGAGTCAGCTTTCTCATTTGTAAACTGAGGATACCGACAGCCACCTTCAAAGTCAACCATGAGTATTCAAATGAGGTGTATGCAAATTGATGAGTCAAGGGTCCAGTTCCGGGTATGTGCAAACATAATTAATAATTGTTACCATCATTATTTGGTACATATGTTTGAGCGAAAGGAGAATCAAAGACCTGGCACCTCGGGAGATGGAGACTGGCTCTGAATTCGCTGATGCTAGCTTGTGTGGACAAAGCTACATCGAAGTCAGAGGTAGTTACCTTACCTGCTATAGAGACTGACTTCATGTGGAAAGGCCTCATGGCTGCCATTGCTCAATTTCCCTATCCTTTTTGCTTTTCTTTTAGTAAGTGAGATCTTTTCAATATTTAATAGAGCAGGGCCACACTATTTAACTTCCTTAGATTAGGCGCTCCCATTCCTTTATTGAAAATGAAAGCTCATGGACAATAATTGATGTGTCTAGAATCTGTTGTAACTATTTAGTTCCAGTGATGGATTCGGTTTGCGATGCAGGTAACCCGCACGCTCGCAGGTGCATGAAGATGACCTAACACGACGTTGTGGATATGACTAAGATGCTCCAAGATAACGTTGAAAAAGAGCATCGTGAAGGGAGGGGCTGGAGCTCGGAGATCGGCCCACGCTCTGCTAACTGAGTGTCCTGGGGCTTAATCCCCCGAAGGGGACACGTGCTTATTGACGGTGCTGGTTCTCTGGGCACAACAGGTGTGGTTTTTGGGCCACTCATCTGACTTTTTAAACTGCCAACACCTCCAGATTGCCTTACGATGCCATCTCTCTCTCTCCATGGTCAGTATTGCAAGCATTGGAATAAATCTGTGAATCATTTCTTCCTATCGTGCAACATGTAATTATCGAACTATAAAAAGCAGAGTTTAAAAACGTTCTCTCTCCTCACTTTCAGGAGGAACCCTCGACCCCAAGTGGGTAGAGTGGAGGTAGCTGGGATTTGAAAAGAGCCAGACTTGGGTTCAAAGTCCATTTTGATTAGTTGTGTGACCTTGGACAAGTTGCCTACCATCTCAGAAACCTCTGGCCCTACCGATGAAATGGCGGTGGGCACAACTCTCTTGGGAAGCTGAGAGTACTCGATGGAAACCCTGTCAGGGTATGGAGTGTAGGAGCCTGCAATGCATGGGCCCCGTCTTCCCAGACCTCACTAAATCACCAGATAGGTGCCTGGCAGAGTTGATCACCAAGCTAAGATCTGGTGTCTTCAGTTCTATATCTCTCCGTCACATACTCAGGTGTTTTGAATATGTCATCTGCCTCGCGGACCCCCACCTGAGAACTGCAGTGGTGAGCTGCAGGGCTCCCTCTGCTCCTTGGGGAGCATCCTCACGCCTGTAGGTTTGCTCAGGCCGCCTGGATCCGCTATGGACCTGTATCTTCTTCCTTTATCCATTCCAGTGTCTTCTATTCACCAGGCTCCTACCTCTGACATAGATTTTCCTGTATCACTCATTGTGTGCATCATTATTATTTTTTTGGTTTTAAGAGGATACTTTAATGAAAAAATAAATAAGTATACTATATTAATTATCTGAGGATGAGCAATAGCAAGGACTAGAAATTATTGGGAAAAAACAGAAACCAGATACTTTTGTAGGGAAAAAACAATCTGAATATGTGTGCATGATTATAAACAGCCTTCTTTTCTTCTTTCCTTTCCATTCCTTTCTGTTCCTTTTCTTTTCTTTCCTTTCCTTCTCTCTCTCTCTCTCTCTCTCTCTCTCTCCTTTTCTTTTTCTCCTTTTTTTTTTGCAGTACTAGGGATTGAACCCAGGGGCATTCTACCTCTGAGCCACATCCCAACCCTTTTAATATTTCTATTTTTATTTTATTTTTTGTGGTACTGGGGATCGAACTCAGGGGCATTCTACCTCTGAACTTCACCCCCAGCCCTATTTTTTATTCTTTATTTTGAAACAGGGTCTCACTAAGTTGCAGAGGGCCTCACTAAGTATCTGAGACTGGCCGCGAACCTGAGATCCTCCGGTCTCAGCCTCCCAAGTACTGGGATTACAAGCGTACACCACCATGCCCGGCTCAATATTTTTATTTTGAAACAGGATCTTGCTAAGCTGCTGAGACTGGCTTTGAACCTGCGATCCTTCTGTCTCAGCCTCCTAAGTACTGGATGATAGGTGTGCACCACCATGCAAGGCCAGCAGCCTTCTTTTGTTAACCTTTCCGGTTTTTAGCTCTTCTCTCCCTATGTAGAACAAGAAAAGTCTCCGAGAAAGAGCGTGCTTTGTGCTTCTTTGTTCACTTTGTACCAGGTACAAAGTCATCGATAGTGACCCCGTGGGAGTGGCCGTCAGCATTATCTGTGCATAAGCACAGTCACGTGAGACTATCAAATTGGAACAAGGATTGGCGCCATTCTGGGAAGGGCTGAGTCCATGGATACACTTGCCCGCCTTTTCCATTTTCTCTTCCTTCTGCGGAGTTCTCTGAATTTTCTTGAGGATTACCTCTGCAAGCAGAGAACTAAGGGCTGCCTTCACCCTGTGAATTTCTGGGAAGCCTTTCTCCAACACAAGCTGTTTCATACTGTTAGAGATGTTCCCCTCCATCCCCCCGGAAGCTGACGGGCAGAACCAATCTGCCTGGCATGAGCTCTTGTGGGAGAGGATGGGCAGGTGTGACTCAGCTCGCCTGTCTTCCAAGAACATCTTTCCATGGGGGTAATGGCTAAATGAACTCACCTTGGAGTCTGCCAACAAGAGAGGCCCACAGAGACAAAAATTAATAGATTGATTAATGTGGTTCTTGTACAAGGATGGCATCCACATCCGTGAAGCACATCACAAATGTGACGGGCATGTAATGCCAGGGAGGGGAAGACCTGTGGTTTTTAGCCAGAGATCCTTCAGCCAGCCCAGGTACCCAGCCAAGCGCCTCCACCTTCAAGAACTTTCCTTTCTGGATGTGTGAAATAGAGAAAAAATATTCACCCTTGAGGTTCTTATCAGGGTTAGACAAATCAATGTATCTCATATACCTGGAATAGTATCAGCTACCTAGAAGGAATGCAATGATGGTATGATAGTAATAACTTTGGCGGGTCCTCTAGGTGGGGAAATTCTTCTTGTTCTCCATATCAGAAATCCCCATTGTCACCTACTCAGGACCAGCTGCCACCAGTCTCAGCTTCTCCTAGCTTCTTCTTCAGGACTTCTGATACACTTCGTTCTGGCTTCTACGACATCATCCCCCTCAACTAATTTTGGAAGCTTTGTGTTGTGTATTGCCTATTGTACCAACTGGACCCCCTCTGTCCCTTTGTCCCTCTGTCCCTCTAGTCTGTTCAGGGGCTGGTCAACAAGGCTCTATCTTATCTCCGAGTCCCAGAGCTATGCCAGCTTCTCTGAAGTTCATTTCAATGCAGCTCTTGATTCTTAGAAATGCCAAAATTGGTGTCTCAGTTACCTAGGATGGTGACAGACGCCTGAATGTGTGAGTGACAACTGTGATTGGCTGTTGAGCTTTCCATATCACCCATCACTAGTGAACACCTCAAAAGGATGAAGTTAATAATTATCTAACAATGCTGGAGAGAGAGAGAGAGTAAGAAATGGCTCAAACCCCCCTTCAAAACCATAGCACCATCCTAACGCCATACCTCCTAAGAGAACCTCATAATCTTCAAATTATTGGTTGCTTAGAGCTCTGATAAGTCTTCTCAATGAAAATTGAAAACCAACCAAAAACCTAGATTAATTCTATAGCCTATATCTCATGTAAGGCACCTTGCCCAGCTGGAGGAGCCTACCAGTGGACAAGAGTGAGGGGGCTTCTGCCCTCGTTGAAGACACAGGATGCTGACACAGGATGCTGACACAGGATGCTGACACGGGATGCTGACACAGGATGCTGACACGGGATGCCGAGGGACCCAGGGAAGGAGCCCTGGAGGCGGAGGAGAGCATCCTGAGGGAGCGGAGTCTATGGCAGGCCCTGAAGTAGGACTGGGGTGAGTGCAGGAGGGGTGGGGTGATTTCTAGCTACTGTCTTAAATGTTAGTTTCTCATTGGCCATATGACAGGCTGAACATCTGTTCCACTGTCTCCAGGGATGGTGAGAGACGTTGGAAAGAGCAGGTAATTCTGCATATTAAATTACAACCCGCGAGGCGGCCTGTTAGATGAAAGGGTCTGGTTTTCTAATCTTATTCTTTCCATGAAGTAACCATATGGTCACCTTTCAGCTGGAACACTGTCCTAGGGCTGAGCTTCTTGGCAGCCGATGACTGTTTTTGTTCCCTAAGATTAAAATTACTTTTCTCTTTTGACTTTAAACACAATCAATGGTAATTTCTTTTATAAGTTTGGGAAAGCAGAAAAGTATAATGAAGAAACAGAAATACACAGTAATGCTCCATTCAGAGAATATCATACTTTGCACCTTGCAGTATTTCTATGCAGAATTTTGAAGGATGCAATGAACCACACGATTGTTCATTCACGCTGATAACTGGACTCCTTGTGGGATACAGGGCTGCATGAGGCTGAGGAGAGGAAGAAGGCCACACATGTGCTTAGCCAAGTACGGTGGCATCTCATAAATATGTTTTAAGATTGATGGAGAGTTTGGGCTGATTTTTCAGTTTTTAGGGATATTCCATTATGGGAGAAGTTGTAAGCCTTACCCAAATCTGAGCTATGTGTAAATATATTATTATTACTACTCCTTACAATGACATTAGAGGCAGGTATGTTTTCTGACCCTTACTTTGCAAAGGAATACATGAAATAACAGAAGCAAGAAGCCCGTGGTTAGGAGCTTACACACCCTCAAGCCCAGGCCCGATTCTGCAAAGGGTCCGCTCACCTGCCCTCTCCGACTCTGGATTCCAGGCTGGTGGACGGGATCAGGCGCGCTCCTCAACCACATGGCTTAGTTACACAGAACCAAACGGAAGTGGCTCAGTCAGAATTGGCCATCGCTTTCAAGGAAAGCCGGTGCTAGTGGTCATCTGGCCACTGTTCCGTTGGCCACCATGACAGGCACCAAGTGAGACTTTCTCTCTGCTTGGAGGAGAAGAGACTCGAGTAGGCTCGGAGCTGGACCAGGGACCAGCTAGAGGAGGAAAATCTCTGATTTTATGGCAAACAAGAAAATACTTGGATGATGGAAAGGTCTAGAATTTGAAGGTGTCTTGGATTTTTTGTTTGGTTTTGTTGAGTTTGTGTGTTTGCTAATCCTTCTGTGAGAACGCATCCTTCTGAAGGAACTCAGGAAAGTGTTGAGACTTGAGTCTGGGTCCAAACAGTGGAGCATTAAAACACTCTGTGGGTGTGGGTGAAGAGCCGGGATGAAGAGAGGCCTTCCCCAGCCCGAGGCAACTTTGTGTGTGTGTGCGCATGCACATGTGTGTGTGTGTGTGCATGTGTGTGTGTGTGTGTGTGTGTATGCGTGATGAATCCCCCCCCTTCTTAGGTTTCTAAGTGAAGAGGCCCCAGGTTATAGCTGAGCTCCAGATGAGCATAAGAAATTGCAATTAACATACAAAAACACTGGCGTGCCTTATGGTGCCGACGTGGGCTCTCAGTCCCTCCCAAGGGCATTATGGCACACGTTGGGCATCCCAGACTTCTGTGGTGTGGCCCATTCCTGGAGAAACTTTCCTAAACCCACACATTGCTTTATGACTATCATCATAGTGTTTCCATTGCCTGAAATGCCGCTTTCTCCTCCTAACCCCTCATGCCCCTCTGTTGAAATGCCGCCTGTCCTTGGCTTCTCAATCTGTACTGTCATGTTTTGCTTGCTTGTCTGGCTCGTCTATCTTATAATCCTCAGAGATTCAGAAACTGTGCCTGGTTCAGTGGCTGGTATATAATAAGCACTTAATAATTGATTGGTTCAGTGACTGAACAAATGAACAAGTGAATGAATGAGAGACAAGCCTATGTCCCAGCTATATTTTAAGCTCTTTCTATCACTGATCTGTATTGAAATCCAGCTTACCTGAAGAACTTTATTTGTACTATTATTATTATTATTATTAATTATTATTATTATTTGTATGGTGCTGGGGATTGAACCCAGGGGCATTCTACCTCCGAGCTATACCCCCAGCCCTATTTTATTTTTTATTTGGAAACAGGGTCTCACCAAGTTGCTGAGGCTGGCTTTGAAGTAGTAGCCTCCCAAGTACGGGGATTAAAGGTGTGAGCCACCACACCCAGCAAGAACTTTATTTTTAATATACACTAATACCCTTCCCCTTCTCTTACTGTATTTGTTGGGTACTTATTATGTGTAAGAATTTGTGTGATCTAACTTATTTCTTTTCTTTTTTGTGGTATTGAGATAGAACACAGGGACATTCTACCTCTGAGCTATACCCCTAGCCCTTTTTTATTTTGGAGCTTTTTCTTTTTTTGAAACAGGGTCTCACTAAGTTGGTACTTGCTGAGGCAGTCCTTGAATCTGCGATCCTCCTGTCTCAGCCTCGCAAGGACTGGCTATCTCACTTGTTTTTGATGACCCCATGATGCACATGATATTATCTCTATAGATAGGTAAGGAAATACTCAGGAGGGTAGGTGACTTGGCCGAGGTCATGCGTAAAGCTGAGAAGTTACGGCCCCAGCATCCATGGCCAGCTAGTCTGAGGCCCGATCCCACGGCGTGCTCCACTCACCACCCAAGTCCTGCTCATCCTTCGGGGCCCAGAGTAGCCTGGGCTCCTCAGAACTCTTCCCTGAGCTCATCTCCATTGTCCGTTTTCTCAGCTCCTCATCAGACGGTAGGCCCCGTGAGGTAGCAATCGTGTTTTCTCCTTCCCACATCTTGTTTTCTCTGGCCACCATCCTGTGAAGTTGTTGGGCAAGGGATTCCTTTCCACTGGGCAGAGGAGGAAATGGTGGCCTGGGGGATTTGTCTAATATTACACAGCCACTCTCTGCCACAGCCCGGGGTAGGACCCACATCTTCAACTACAGCACCAGACTTCTTCCCTGGAAGAAAATGCCTCAGCAAAGCCCTTTATAAACAATTCAGGACAGGTGAGCGAGTTCACAGAACTCTAGAATTGCAAGGAAGCACGTGGCGATCTACACACCTGGTCTCCTTTTAGACAGCAGGCCTAGCAAAGGGAGGCGGCTTCTCTCAGGTGGTAGAGACAGTGAGTCCAAGATGGGAGTAAGAGAGAACAGAGGACGAGCTGCAGTCAGGAGCGGAGACGCGGTCCTCACTCTGTACTTACTTCCTGCTGAATGAGGTCCAAAGTGTAAATTATTCACATTCAAACCAAGCTGCGATGTCTTTCCTGTCAGTGTCCTTGGCCTATATACAGAGACCATCTCTCTCTTTGTAACAACTCCGCTTACTCTGGCAAGGTCCTCTCCCTCCTCCTCCTCCTCCTCCTCTTCCTCCTCCTCCTCCTCCTCCTCCTCCTTCTTTTCCTCCTCCTCCTTTTTGTGGTACTAGGGATTGAACCCAGGAACATTCTACCTCTGAGCTACATCCCAGCTCTATTTTCATTTTGAAACACGGTCTCACTAAGTTGCTGAGGGCCTTTCTAAGCTGCTGAGGCTGGCCTCAAACCTGTGATCCTCTTGTCTCAGCCTCTCAAGTACTGGGCTTACAGGTGTGCACCACCACACTTGGCTACAGCTCTTCTTATTGGATGGCTTTCCCTGTTTTTCCTTGACTTGCTTCTCTGAGCGCGCTGAGGCTCCTCCTGGCTGCAGCTGGCCCTCTCACCACTTCCCCCATCCTCTCACCAGCCTTTCCACCAGGGCTGCCAACTCAGCCAATCAGCAGCGCTTGTCTCCCAGCTGTGCCCCGCACACCCGGCTCAGGCCATTTCCTGGTTGTCATGCTGGACCAGTGCTGCAATTACTAAAATATTAATGGCTCCCTTTGTGAGTGAGAACACCGGGAAGCTTCTCCTTGTAAATTATAATTGCCGGAGAGGCCGAAACAACAAAATGGAGAAAATAAAGCAAAACCGTAATATGAGAAAATGTTTTGAAACTAGGACAAAGGAGGACATCCTTAGCTCCATCTTGCCCAAGACAGTGTGGGACCTTGCGGGTGGAAAATGCAGTCAAGGTTGGCTGAGATTCACTACCTTGGCCACCTGGGTGAGGTGTGTCGCGAAATGCGCCCCTGGGCTTTGACCTGGCTGGCTCCTTTCCCGGGCCCACTGGGAGAGAGGACGAGAAAAAGGCAGCAGAGACCAGAAAATGCAAACTGTATGGATAAAGGAAGTGGGGGTTTCCCGTGGCTAACATCACATGTGACATACCGGGGTGTGCAGCTAAAGGATGCGGAGGAAGGTTCAGGCTAGCCTCAAAGGCAGAGAAGTGTGGCTCCGTCCTTTGTCCCATCCTTGGTGAGGAGAGCGCTTAGCACTGGCTGTTTAGCGATGAGAATCCCCAGCTGTCGTGGTCAGCCTTGTGTCCCCGGTGACTCGGCAGATCTTCCAGAATGAAGAATCAGAGGGGAGCGGGGTGGAGAGCAAAAACTGACCCTTGATATTTTCAGAATTGTGAATGTTAATATTTTTATTCCTTTTATGAGGAAGAGACTACAAAGGGCTGGGGACAGAGACACGGCAGGGGGAAGGAGGAGAGCTTGAGCTCTGTGGAAGGTGCCTCGAGATAACACGTTGGGAAGTGGACCCCTGGGCAGCCTTTCCCACCCGGGACGTCAGAGCAGTCCGGGTGAGTTTGCCAGTGACCCTGCATGGGTTCAGGGCATATGCCAGCCTTCCCGGGAATCCTGGGCATGCCTCTCGGTGCCAGCAACTCAAAACTCCTTTCCATTCCATTTCGCAAAGCAACCTGGCCACTCCCATCTCTCCGAGTTCCCACTCCGAGTCCCATTCTCTGCCCTTTCTCTGGTTTTTATCTTACTTGAGACCGACTCTCCCAGGTTCCCCTGGCCCCCGCATTCATTTCCATTGCTGGGTATGCTAACATTGGTCTGTGAATTGAGGAAATTCTTCCAACCCTAAGTCCTTCAGCTCTGCCCTCAAACCATTCCACATCCCCATGTCACGTGCCAGTCCTCTCGCTCCTGGAGCACAGAGCTCTGCACTTGGACGTCTGGGCATGCATGGCTCTTGTACAGAGGGGGAGTGGGTATGCGTCCCCTGAAGGCAGAAGGCTGGCTTTTGGTGAGGACTATGGGTGTCATTCAAATAGACCTCGCAGTAGAGAATCTTCATTGCACCCCTCCCCAGGCTCTTCCCCCGCCCCAAGTTCATGATGCTGAACTTGAAGCTTGTTTTATAGTGAAAGCAACAGCGAGGCAGTGCAGTGCTCTGGGAGGCAGGCTATAGGTGTGCACACCCTGTGTGTGGCGTGCAAGGAAGCCATTGCCAGTCATAAAGACGGTTGCTATGGGATCTGTTCAAAGTGAGAGCTGAGGTTTAAGTTTGGATTTACTTGCAAGTGCGATACTAGTCAGAAAGGCCCAGGCAGCTGGGATGGCAGCTCCCACCTCGGGGAGAAGAAAAGAGAGCAGCGGAAACAGCTGAAGGAGTTCCAAGCGATGTCGACATGTGTGGCACACTCGGGCTCCGGGCCCCTCTCCCTTCACCCGGATGAGTGGGCGGCAAATCTAAACATTGGCAAACTCGCAGTCGTAATCGGTCATCCGGCACATGATGAACTTCCACTGGCGGTCCCTGGGGGGAGAGTCAGGAAATCAGTGTCAGGGAGAACAGACCCCCGCCGTAGGAAGAATCGGATCTGGGGACGCACTGCAGGACCCCGGCAGGGACCCGAAGGGGCACTCAACCTCTCTCTGCTCTGAGAATCCTTCTCAAGGAAGTCTTCCGAGAACTGACAGCCACTCTAGGCCAGGTTGCTCTTGAAGGGGACCAGCTGGCTCCTGGCCATGGGGATGCTCCTGTCATCACTCTGTCAGCTCCCTATAGAGTCCCCCAAGGCACCCCAAGGGTCTACAGGTTAACAGCTTGGGATACTGCATTCATTCAACATCACCTGCACCCACTGTGAGGAATCTTCTTTCTTCAAGGTCAGGCATTTTCTCGTCGATTCTTTTACTGAGTACTTACCATGTGTGAGGCTCCAGGTTGTGCATTTTGAGTTTCCCTTCAGAAAGCACTAGTGTGGAGAAATGAAGTTGGGGTGGGGGGGGTACTCCAGAACCCCTTAAAATGGAAACAACATGCCTGCCATTCTGGAATGCCTAAGTGGTGGGGTGAGTCCAAAGGGACATAGAATCGCTCGATTTTGAAAAACATGCTGTGGATATCTGTCAAGGAATGTTTATTTATTTATTTTTTTTTTTGCGGTACTGGGGATTACGCAGGGGCGTTCTACCTCCGTGCTACGCCCCCAGCCCTATTTTTTATACTTTATTTTGAAACTGGGTCTCACGAAGTTGCGGAGGGCCTCACTAAGGAAAGAGAAAGAGAGAGAGAGAGAGAGAGAGAGAGAGAGAGAGAGCTGAGGCTGGCCGTGAACCCGGATCCTCCGGTCTCTGCCTCCCAAAGTACTGGGATTACAAGCGTGCGCCACCATGCCCGGCTTAAAGGAATGTTTATTGCTAAGAGCAAAGCCATGTTCTTTTTGGTACTAGGGATTGAACCCAGGGGCATTCTACTTCTGAGCCATACCCCCAGACATTTTTAATTTGAAACAGGGTCTGGCTAAATTGCCGAGGCTGGCCTTGAAACTGCAATCCTCCTGTCTCAGTCTCCCAAGTACTGGGATTATAGGTGTGTGTCATCAAGCCATATTCCTTATTCAACCATTTAATAAAAACCTATTGAGTTCCTGCCCTGCCTGACACTCCTGTGGTCTACTGCCATTTACCAATGATGATGCTATTGTCCTATGTACTGAGAACTTGCAGTATGTCTAGCCCTGCACTGGGTGCTGGACATGCTTCTCGATGATCCTTGCAGTGATTCACTGTGCAGGGGAGAAGCAGGCTGTGGAGAAGCAAGTGACTTGCTCTCAGGGAGCACAGGCAGTAGGCGCTGCTGTCAGAGTCTAGGTTGGCTGGACTCAAGTGTTGGTCTTTCTCTTATCCACATGGTCTCCACAACGAGGTATGATGGAGGACACAGCTGTCACTCTCTTGGCACGGTTTTAGTAAGGGACTGACACCAAAAGCTTTTCTCTATTCAATCATGCAAATCCTTCCAAAGCACAGTGGTATCCTTTAACCTCAGAGTTATTCTTCCCCCTTCTCAACCCGGCCAGATTCCTGCCAGTTCTGTTTACCCTAAACATCGTCGCGGACATGGCCTCCATCCAGTTTCTGAGCAGGAAATGACACCAGCACTCCCGTTCTGGGAGGGGGTGCTCTCTGCTGCCACATCTGCAGTGGCTTCTGAGTCCTGACTCTGCTGCTCTAGGTTACCTGGTTAGAGCAACTGAGAATAGACCCCTAGCATGAGTCTCTGAGGCCCTGGGCGATGGATGGGTCATTGGTATTTGTTCCTACAATTGTCAACAGACAACACAGAGCTTGCTTAAGATGTTTAGCAAATTGGCTGCATCAGGTGTGTTTACAAAATGAAATTCATCACTGCAGCCAGGTCTTACGTACCCAGAAACAGAAGTAAACAAGGCATTCATACTGCTCTTTTAAGAGGCAGGGAATTAATGTTCTTAGGCTTGTCCTAAGAGGATTAAGGGGGTCAACCAGGCTCAGTCTCTGGTTTCCCTGGATGGCAGGGTTTTTTATCCAGGGGTAGATTTGCTCTCCAATGTCTGCAAATAGTTTCTCTTGTCACAACTGGGGAAGCGGGTGGCATCTAATGGGTAGACTCAACCCTAGGATCACAGGAGCCCCTGCAACGAAGAGCTATCTGTCTCCAGATGTTCATAGTGATAGGTGCACATTGAGAAATGACTCCTGGAGCCAGCTACTGTGATTTGCATATGCAGGGAACGCCTTGCCCAGCAAGTCCTGAGTCCACGCTGACAGCATTCATCAACATGGGGCTCAGCATCTTCAGAAGAGTGGAGAAACCCAAGTTGTACATCTGTAAGCCACTGATTATTAGTGATGACCACAAATGGCATGGGTATATTCTTTTTTTTGGGGGGTATTCATTTTAAAACAACGCAGTGACATACCATCTAAGTTTTCCATGATTCTGGGTAAGCCATATAACTGAAGAATTTCAAACCAACAGGAATCAGGCATTTTTAACTGCCAAAATGTATCAATTTTGCAACAATTTGGGTGGCATTCTTTCTTCACTGTGTTCTTTTCTGTCTTCCTAACCAGGAGGTACAGAACCCATTTTCTTTTTGACCTAGAGACATCGTGGGAGATGCTGAGCACCCTGTTCTACTGCCATTCGGTGTGGGACTATCCCTGCTAAGTGACACCAGGTCCCCATACTCTGAATTATTGGATCTTTTTTTTCTCCTTCAATAGTTTTGTTGTGCGGGTCATGTTATTCAGCTATTTTTTCTCACTGATGAAATGAGGTTTTTTTCTAAGTACTATTCTCTAAGTTGCTACTTCTAGAAAGTGGATAACTAAGTGAGTTTAAAGAGTATCTAAAGTAAAAAACAGGTAATGTGTGAGAAATGAGGGGTTCTCCTATGGGTAAACATAAGGAGTTTTCTTCTTGGAACCTGCAACATATCTTGGGCTTTTCCAGAGCTACCTAATCTATACTTTTAAAAAAAGATTTTTAGGTTGTGGTAAATAAGTTAACTTCAGTTAAGCCCAATTTCCTTTAAAACATATACACAAAAGATCATTCACACTTGAATTCATCATAGTACATTATGTAATGGATTAGTGTAGTTTTATTCCATTTGCAAAGCATGTATTAGTAACTTTCCAAGAATTCATTTCTGTATAAAGTGCCCATCACCTGACTCAAAGTAGGTAGAACCAACCTTTTACACCTGAGTTTACCTGCAACTCTCTCTATATAAATGAAGGAGTTGGGTTTGAGTTCTATGCAAGGATCTGCAGGAACTTCGATTATTGTTTGTTTCTTTTTTTTTTTTTTGCGGTACCGGGGATTGAACCCAGGGGCGTTCTACCTCCGTGCTACACCCCCGGCCCTATTTTTTTATACTTTATTTTGAAACCGGGTCTCACGAAGTTGCGGAGGGCCTCACTAAGGAGAGAGAGAGAGAGAGAGAGAGAGAGAGAGAGAGAGAGAGCTGAGGCTGCCCGTGAACCCAGATCCTCCGGTCTCCGCCTCCCAAAGTACTGGGATTACAAGTGTGCACCACCACACCTGGCTTCTTGTTTGCTTCTTATTGGTGTGTTTTGATGCATTCCAGATAGGGCTGGGGAGCTGTTTTTGGGAGAGGGAGGAAAAGAAGTCTGTGCTATTCATTTTCTTGAGGTTATTTAAATTTTCCTCTTGTATTAAAAAACGTTTCCAGCTTTATGAAGAAATGACTTATTCCTCTTTTATCCCTCAGTATGATTAGCAGGTGCTATGGTCTGAATGTTAGTGCCCCCCATCATAACTTGGAACGCGATACCCAGTGTAATAGTGTTAAGAGGGGATGAGGTCCTGAGGGGCTGCCCGCATCAATGGGGTCAGTGCGCTCGTAAGGAGGCTGAAGGGCGCTGCCTCGCCCCATCTGCCAGGAGAGAACACAGTGGGAAGGAGGCCTGTGTGAAGCAGCGAGCAGCCCTCGCCAGCACCACATCCGCAGTCCTTCCCCTCGGACGCCCCAGCCTCCACAATGTGAGCAATAGATTTCTGTTGTTCACAAATTGCCCAGCCCAAGGTTTCAGGTTCTCGTCGCCCAAGCAGACCGAGACAGGAGGCTTTTGTATTCATTCTCTCCAGTCACCTCCCTTTCCCCTCTCTCCCTTCCTACAACCTGAAATGGGGTCGCATAGAGTCATAGGATTGGAGAGGGTCCGTCTTGACAGTGGGTGCTCCTCATTTTTGCCCTCTTCTTTTGATGTCTGGTGAGAGAAATGCTCTTTGGTATTGAATGCAGGGAGGAGCTTAGGACATCCAGGGATGCCAGGTTGAGGAGTCTGCTGTGGAGCAGGCTGGAATCCGCCCTCATCTGCAAAGGTGAGCTGCCCTGTGACGTGTGTTCCTGGGCCCAGGTCAATTCTCATGGCTTCCTGCTAGCCATGGAAAACCCAGGGTTAATCCTTGACCAAGTAGGAAAACCCCAGATCAAAATCCTGCAGAGCTGAGCCTTGCAGGAGCTAGTCCTACCACTTGGGCCCCCGCCCGCGGGAAAGGGTGCACTCACCTTTCTACTGCAGAGAAAGTGGTCGTTGCTCCTCGCATATAGTAATCGTAGTCATAGGAAATCATGTCCATGTCCTCCCCATAGTGGCCTGGATATTCTGTTGTCATCCTATGCAGGGAGAACAAAGGGTTAGAGGAGAAAGCTCCAGCACATTACTATCGCTGGAAGCAAACAGAAGACATACTATGAAGAGATGAAGTTGGAACATCTCCAGGGGTCGACACTGGAGTTACACGGCCTCCACTAAACCATCCCAGGCTGCAAAAAGGTGGCGACCTTCCACTTCTCATCTTCCTTTCCCTGGACATTAAGCTGTACACTAAAAAGGACATAGATGGCTTCCCTGGCTTTGGCTTCCCTGGCTTTGAAGCAATAGTGAGTAATATCAGTACTGGTCCCATTCCATTCAAGACAACCTGTCCTGGCTCCTGTGCTATGGGGATAGGACACATAACAGAACTGAAGTCATGTATATGCTGTCACACTCATTCTGAAGAGCGGAACAGAGATACAACTTAGTTACGTAAGATGGCCAATTTTAATCACTATCAGATGTGTTGAGATCTGTGTTTCAATACATTCCTCAACATAGTGACTCAGTATAAGATGGTGTGAAAACTTATCTCTACTAGACCCTATTGATTACTAAGTGATTGAACCTAAAGTCAAACTTCATAGAACCAAGACATGTTTGATACATCTGTCTGACCTTCAGACAGGATTCTTCAGTGTCATCCTGGAGGCTCTACTTAGGGACAAATGCAGCCTTGTCTCATGGCCCCAAGTAACTGGGAATCACACCCTCAACCTCATCCCACCCTGTGGGGAAACCAGACAAGCTCCACAGACTCCTTACTGTACACACTGGAAGAAAAATCATAGCATTTACACGTTAACCAACCAGAATGGGTTACCTGGGGAGGCTATACCACAGCCTTTTCAAAATAAAAATAAAATCAGAATGTTTTCCAAAACACTCTTTAGAGCTCAGCTCATGCTCAAACAACATTTCAGACAGTCTTCTTCAGGTTGTTCAACATCTAATTCT
This sequence comes from Glis glis, assembly GCA_004027185.1. Taxonomy (NCBI): domain Eukaryota; kingdom Metazoa; phylum Chordata; class Mammalia; order Rodentia; family Gliridae; genus Glis; species Glis glis. Next base: position 18,176 of record PVJS01014210.1, read on the forward strand.
GTTTTCCTTCTCTTTTCTCCACTACCCAATTAGTACCTTATTTTAAATATCCACATTCTAATGTCTGATGACATGTCAGCCCCGCATATTTAACGTTTGATTAAAATTATAGAATAGTGCAACATCTTGTTTCGAGATGATGACCAATATCATGAGCTCTCTGAGGGACCACTGGTCCATGGCTTCCTGCACACCTTTCACAAGCTAGTGCATAAGAAGGCACAGAGGGGGAACTCGGCATTCGTAGACTGAGGTGTTGGGGTTGGCTTACATTCTATATTCACCCAAAAAGAAGAGGTCTCTTCCTGACAGGCAAATCGTTGAGAGCTTTCTTACTCTCTTCATGATCAATCCCCTTGCACATACTTTTCTAGATAAGCTCTAAGGAATGAGAAGATCTCCGATTAGACTATGTCAGCAAAGCCTCACATCTTTAATAGGTGCTGCATCAGAACTTGGTCAAATTATTTGTGTAAGCCGGGCGTGGTGGAGCACGCTTGTCATCCCTGTACTTGGGAGGCTGAGACCGGAGGATCTGGGTTTGCGGCCAGCCTTAGCTACTTAGTGAGGGCATCTGCAAATTAGCGAGACCCTGTTTCAAAATAAAGAATAAAAAGTAGGGCCGAGGGTGTAGCTTGGAGGTAGAATGCCCCTGGGTTCAATCCCCAGTACTGCAAAAAAAAATATTTGTGTAAAGACAGCAGAAATAAATCCCAAATTCGGTTATGTATAAAGAAAGGCACCACAAAGGAATAAGTACCCTGGCTTCCTCCTCAAAGAGCTGGGGCTTGGCTGAGTGGCACCGAATGACCGGAACCTCAGTGGTCATCCAAGGACCCTTCTCTGCATAGACAGCCTGAACCCCGGGAGCGCTGGGGTTTGAGAAAGAACATCAAATGTTCCTTCTGTCCTCTCGTGGCGTGTTGGGGATTCATATTTCAACAATTCAGCCATGTATCACATCAGGAGGAGCATAGTTCCAGGGATGTCTGCGGCTTAAATTAGAAGAGGAACACCCTGAATGTTTTTCAAATTGCTCTCTTGGAACTGTGTCTCTAGCTGTGGCCAAGTGCAGCGCTGGTCAGCAAGCACATTTGTTTTGACTTATGTTTCGTCAGCCACGTTACATCATGGCCCCCTGGGCCCGCACACCAGTGGGGACTTCTCTGCCTCCGAGTCTCCCCTCTGACTAAAGTAACAACTTCTCTGTTTTGGCTACTAGACGCCTACTGTTCTGTTACCTAATGCTTTTGTTGTTTGTTTGCTTGTTTTGTTTTGGTACTGAAGACTGAAGCCAGAGGCATTCTACCTCCCAGCTCCACTTCCAGTCATTTTTATGTTTATTATTATTATTTTAAATTTTGAAACAGGGTCTCACTAAGTTGCTAAGGGTCTCACTTAAGTTGCTGAAGCTGGCCTCGAACTTGAGATCCTCCTGTCTCGGCCTCCCAAGTGCTGGGATTATAGGCGTGGGCCACCATGCTGGCATAGCTCTTATTTCCTCACCTACAGTGAGAGATGGCTCGGTACTCTGTAAAGAGCCTGGGATTCGGAGGCAGAGAGACCTGTCTGAACCAAGTGTGGCACTTGGGAGAAAGTTACGACTTCTGCACCTGGGTCCCGCCATCTGTGTAATAGTCTCATGATTTCCGTGTCTGAGGATTAAATGAGTTTACACATGATCACAGAATAGATATTATTGGGTATACGTTATCATCAGCATCATTATCAGGAACTCGAGCCCAATCTGTGAATTGTGCTCATTTTATATCCATCCACCTTCACTGGCTGACTGATAAAATGAACTAATGAGTGGGGAATGAATGATTGCCTCTAGAATCCAGTAGAGGGAAGCCGACTAGACAGAATGAAGCAATGGATCTGGCCCCTAATTGGAAGGTTGTTTTGTGCTAAGCAGCTCGTAGGCCCGGGCTGGGGGGAGCCGATTCTTAGACACCAGCCGCACCTCGGAGCTTCTGCCTTTGAAATCTGAGCACGGGGAGGCGGTGCAGATACAAGTCTAGATGATACACTTGCTCCGCACTCGCTCCAGCTAATGAAAGGCACACTTGACTTTGCCCAAGCTGGTGCAACGCAAAGCAGTGGTTGTTACGGGCAGGAAAGCACCTGAACTGAACGCGAGCTCCTAAAGTGTAACACTCGGCCCTCCAGATATGGGTATTTCCATCTCTACAATCACAGCTTCCAGCTTGCTCAGAGGAACCGGTGTAGATGCTGCCCTTCTCACAGGGCCCCTGCGAAATGGGGTGGGTGACAGACAGCATGTCGGGGGACCTGCGAGCTCCTTCCTGTCTCTGACACAACCTTATAGGGAGAGGTCTTGCAAACGCACCCTCATCGTGGGCTGAAGTAGGACCCATGGGGATCAGAGTTAAAGGTTAGCTTCGGCTGGATGCTTTGGAGAGGGAGGGAGGAGGCAGACGTGTGGTGTAACTGATTGTGTTGCGGGCTAGAGCTAGTCAGGAGTTCAGCAAAACCACTCTCTGGCTTATGACTTGAGTACAGGGTGGAGGGCAGGCTCACAGAGAACCCCTGGGATAAGAGGAAATGTCTTAATTTTTCTGCCAAGATATGTCCAATGAGCCTACTACAAGGCCATGGATCTGGAGATGGAGCTTTTAGAAAAGGAAATAGTTGCTCAGTGCAAAACCTTTGGTTCCTGGGAGAGACAGTCTCTGCCTGACCAGGAGAGAGAGTGGTGCGCGACGTGCCGCAGCTGGCGCTGTTTGGAGCGGGTGGAAGGAGCACAGACGGTCCCTGAAGGGTTGTGGCTCCATCTGTGACATGTGTTTGTGGTTTTCAGACCATTGGACTAGGAATTTGAGTTCTCCTATATAAATAAATATGTGTAAAATTTACATATTCATCCACCCCAGTGGAGAGCGATTAGTAACGGCATGTCCGCATCTGTCAGGAATTCGCTTTCTTGCCAGAGTTCAGTGCTGCTGTGCTAGCCACGGAGACCCTGCACAGCCTCACAGCACAGCAGCACCGTGGTTTCCACCAAACAAATAAATCCCGCACTCACTGGGGAGCTGGTTGATGATCTGTTTTTCCAGCCCAGTGTGGTGATGTTTCTGAATCCCTAAATGCTCTCAAGCTAGACACTCGCTTAGCTGGTTCAAAACAGTGTCGGGCTCCCTGCTGCAGGATGTCCTCCTGAGTGGGAGGGGAGAAGTGCTGTCCCCACCCATGGGTGTCCAGTTCCCTGGGAGGTAATTCAAGCCAGCTAAAGTCATGTACTGGGAGGTTCGCATGAGCGGGTTATCAGCATCGCCCCGTGGGAAGGTGCAGGGCATGGGGCTGGAATATAGTTCTCACTTCACTCTGTAGGGCTGTTTAAAGGATCAGATAAAATAATGCACCCAAAAGAAGTCTTTATCCACCATAAAACATCATCCCAGCAATGTCAGGTTTCACCGGCTTTGCTGTCCCTTGGGGCCTGTGACACGCAGTTATTCATTTTGCAAATTTATTAAGGGTCGACTTTGTGCCAGGCAATATGTTGAGATGCTGAAGCAGTAAGACCTAATTTATGCCCCAGAGGCTTCATTCAGTTTAGAAAGACATAATAAAACGTCATGACTCAGGCAATTCAAAGATGCCACTAAAATGTCTAGACGCCCACGGGACAGTGAGTCAAACTTGGTACCGTGGTGCTCAGTGCAGGCTCGGGCCGCTGCTTCTCCAAGGTTTCCTTTCATGAAGCACCACATCTTTGGGCTTCCATGGCAGCCCTCAGCTCTAACGCCAGGCCTGCAACAAGCCAACCAGGCGGAGGCCGGCCGGGCGGGGGCGGCTGGCTTCAAGTTCGCTTGCCCTGTCTTTTTGAGGAATGCTCTCCTCTTCCCTCCTGTCCTGCCCTGTGCTTCTGACCAACAGTGATGCCTCTGATGGGGGTTGGGTGAGGGAGAATGAAGGGTTTGGGGGGGTGGGCGTGGGCAAACCAAGGCTTGGGGTAAATTTTGCCTTGAGACCCGAGTGTGTCCAGCCAGCAATTGCTCATGTCTATTTGTTAATTGTTGACTCTGTTCCTACGTATGCATCTCCATATTCATCTCCATATTCAAATATGCATCTCCATATTTAATGAATATTTAATGTATAATTTAATGAATATGGAGATGCATAGGTAGGAACAGAGTCATCTTAATTGGTGAGCTACATCTAAGAACTTGAGAAGTCGTTTCTAAAAGACATGAGAGCAAAGACATCCAGCATTTGTGAGGAAGCAGGAGAGGCCTGGAACCTCCGGGTGTCCACTGGAGTCTGGGGCATCATCAACAACAGTGGAATTTGAGACCCCAAACCCTACCTTTTTCAGGTCTCAGCATTCACATAAACAGTACAAGCTTCAAGCAGCCATGCTCAGAGTGTTGACATAAATCACAGAAACCCAGCGAATGTAGGGATTACAGAACATTTAGAAGTTTCCCCCCGAATCCCACCCTCTCCCCTCCCCACTCTCTGCTGTTTGACAGTCCTCCTGAAATCAGCCAGCCTCGGGCTCTTGCCTGCCTGATCACGCAACGCCATGGACCCTAAATGCACTCCCAGCTCTCACTCTCTTTGTCCAGGCCCCAGTAGCTGCACGACCACATGGCCGCAGGGGCGCTGGCCTCTCCCATCCTTTGTGGCAGAATCCTCACTCCAGCTATAATAAACAATGTGGCTGCCCAGCTCGCCCCTCCTCTCCCTGGGCAGGAATGAACCAGTGCACCCCGAAAGACCGTCCAGGTGGACAGACTCTTGTTCCTCTGCACGCCCAACTCCAGTCCCGCGTTCTGCTCCCCGCAAGGCGACCTGGCCGCTGACCAGGGGGTCCTGGGCACAGTCTGCTTTGGAAAGGCCAGCTGGTAAAGAGGGTGCTGCCTCCTGCAGCTGGGAGGGCGAGGGGGGCTCTGCTCTAAGACAGGCCAGCCCTGTGTGGTCACCATCAATGGCAAAGCCAGGCGTGCGTGATCTCATGTAATCCTCATGACAGAACCAGGGGGTAGGCCGAAGTCATTCATTCATTCAGCAAATGTTAGCGGGTGCCTGCTGCATGGCTGACATTATTTAAAGGGCTTGGCATACATTAGTACAAAGATCTCTGCTTGTGTAGAGCTTAGGTAATAGGGCAGAGGTGAGAAGGTGGAGAATAAACATTTTTTTTGAGTACGAAAACCCAATTTCCAGGGCCACTTCATCTTTTTCTCTACACCCTCAAGAATCTTTTATCTGCACATTTATTCAAAAATTATTAAGAAGACACTATGTTCCAAACCCTTGCTAGGCATCAGGGATACCAAGATCAGTGGGCCTCTCATCCCCCAAATGCTGAGGTCCAGGTGGAGAGGGGCAACCAGACATGGTAACTACGTTGTGGTGTGACCGTGCTAACTAGGCACGTGTGCAGAGCAGGCAGAAGGGCCACAGACTTCCCATTGTAGCCCACACCACTGCCTCCTCTCTTGTTCACCCCTTCCTGCTCCCAAACACACTTCTGGCTGCCTGGGGAACCCCACCCCTGATGTGCTCCTTTGGAGCCTGACAAAAAGAAAGCCTTGCTAACACCAACAGAAGCTCTTTCAGATAATTTATTTACATCTTAACTGGCTTTGAATGCCAAAGGGAGGCTGGTTTCATCCTGAGAGGTGCGAAGGAGCTGTCTGTTAGCAGATGGGAAGGGCAGGCTGGGGAGGCCGCTCCTCAAGTCACAGCAGGCCGAATCCTACCGACTCTCCCCTCCCATCTTTGTGACCTTCATTCTGTCTTTGAAAGCAGCGCGGGGACCTGGGTTGCCCTTTGCACGTGTACCTCTGGAGTTAAGATATTTGAGGGCTCAAAAGACCTTGCGGTCCTGGGGGTTTCAACCTGTGATCCCGAGGCTCTAGCAGGGTGCCCTTGAGGGGACTTTAGTGCATTTGGGGGACTCCTAGCATTCTTAGCAAACTTTAACATGAACACACTTAAGTATGCTTTTCCCCAAAGACACAGTTTATAGTTTTCATCAGATTTTCAAAAATTTGGGTGACTCATAACACATGGCCATCATGTTTGGTGACGCACTGAGGCTTTTCAGAGGTAAAGGGACTTGCTAGGGACAGTTTAGTATCAGGGGAGGGACGAAGAGAAGGAGGAGGAGGAAGTTGCAAGGAGAGGCCAGCACGGAGACTGGACCTCAAGGTTCCTGTTGCCCTTGCCCGCACAACCTTCCTTCCATCTACTCCACCCCGTAGACCTTTAAGATCTTTCATTCCTGACCCGTCACAGTTGTATTACCCACCCTGGTCATGCCTGCTCACCTGCCGTGGCGGAGTGAGAACTGCTTTATAGAAACAGTTCTGGGGAGCTGGAGGAGGTCCCCGCTCCATCATGCAGCTACAGACATTGGCTGACTTTGAGCCCTGAATTTACTATTTGTCCTTACATATAGAAGAAAAGTGCTAAGCTTTGGAGCTGTCTGTCCCCAGAGACACTGTGCGCCTCGTGGGCATTTGTGCAGTAACACCACCTGACTGCAGAGAACAAGCACAAACTGAGAGGCTATCCTTCCAAGCGTCAGACTGCAGAGACATCAGTCACTTGAGCTAGCCACCCTTCAAATGTTGGCACTTGGGGATCCCTTTGTCCAAGGCTCACATGCCTGGCTTGTTTGAGGACCAAAGGACCTGCGGCAAGTTGTGCTATCATCGCCCAGTGTGAGATATCTCGGTAAATAAATGCATACACACCCCCCCTGTCAACTGGAAGGCTAGGTCAGGAGATGCTTGGCACCAGCCCAAGCAGAGGGAAGGGAACAAAATGTCACAGGCTGTGGTTACAAATGGATCCAGAAAACAGCAGCAGCATCTTTTTGTGTCTATAACTATATACTAGACTCTGACCCATGACAGGTGGTTTCTCCAGAGGAACTAGAGGAATATGGACTCCCAGATAGGTCTTCCAGCCTTGCAGATGTGGCTTGGAGATGTGGTAAGAAGTCAGCACGGTAGAGGGAAGAGCAGAGACAGGAGTCAGCAGGCCTCAGCTCAAGACTTGGCCACCCAGGAGACAGCCGGGCCACCTCGGGCCACTTGCTACCTTGCTCCATTGATCCATTTCCCTTTCTTCCAAGAGAAGGGTGTGGGTGCTTCGGGCTGGAGAACCTGCAAGGCCCATCCCAGTGTGAATATTCTTCTAACTCCTTCATTCATTCTCAGATGTATGCTAGCTGCTACTCTCCACGCCTGTTTGTGACAGCTCAGCTTATCTGAAAAATGGAAACACGAGGGAGCACCCTGGAATCCCCTCCAGCCCCAAGAGTCCTCCCCGACTCACCAGCAGGAATACGGACACCTCTTGCTGTAGCGGCAGCAGTAAAATTGCCACTCCCGATCCAGCACAGACTCGAAGTAGCGGCTCTGGAACCCCGCCACCAGTCCGTTGTTGGAGCACGTCTGGTACCTGAAGAGGAGACAGAGGAGAGCCAGGAGCCTAAGACCCTGACACATAAACAGACCCCTTCCCATGACGCCGCCTGACCCAGGTAAACCCTTCCACTGGCCTAGATCTCTAGCAATTCATTCCTCTTTACACAAATAATAGAGTTTGAGTATTTGTAGAGATGACATACACTCATCATTAAAATTCAGATGACTGGGAATGTCTCAGCTGAAGGAAGTTTGGGGGACAAGGCTTCTGATCTATCTCTATGAATACATAGATGAGAGAACACATAAATGGATGGTTATGAATTTTACAAATGCAGGATGGTACATTATTCATGCCATTTAGGATAAAAGAATATAAATCATTTTACTTGCATTTAAAAGAAAAAGAAGACAGAATAGCAATGCAGTGAATGGAGGAACCTCATTTCATTCTCTCCTGACCCAGCACGCAGAGCCCAGAGCACAGTGATTACGCAGGGCAGCCTCGTGGGAGAGCCGGGGCCACAACTCCAGGTTGTCGTGTTTTACCCAGGAATCACTCTAACACCCACAAAGCCAGAGGCTCACTGGGTCTGGGAGCTCTCTTCCCAGGGCCTGCAGAGGTTGCTGGTCCATGGAGGCCCTCCTGGAGCAGCAACAGGACACTTTAATCAAACTCCCTCCAAGGACCCCTTTCTTGTCCTACCACTTGGTCCCAATCCCTCAAATACTGTAACTCCTCCTCTCTGGTCCACAATTGTTATGGTTAGATATAGAATGGCCCCTTGAAGAACTCATAAATTGGTATTTGGAGTTGATGTCATTGAGTCATGAGGGTTGTAATCCCAGCAGTAGATGAACCCATTGTAATGGATTTATCTGGGTGGTGGCCTAGGCTGGTAGGGTGTGACGGGAGAAGGTGGGTCCCTGGGGGTGCAGCCTTGGGAATTATATATGGTTCCTCCTCCCCTTGCTCTCTTTCTTGCTTCCAGCCTCCATGATGTGAGAAGCACAGCCCATGTGCTCTCTCTCTCTCTCTCTCTCTCTCTGTCTGTCCACCTCCTGCCACCTCTCTCTCTCTCTCTCTCTCTCTCTCTCTGTCCACCTCCTGCCACCATGCCCTGAGATCCGTGGTCCCCGGCCTCACATGGATTGAAAGTAAATCTTCCTTCCTCTAAGTTACATGGTCAAGTCTTTAGATTATAGCTGTAAGAATGCTGAGCAGAACAACAATCCAGAAAGAAGTTTCCTCCTTCATTCTGCCTGTGCTGCTGCTGGTCTAGGAATTGACCCTTTCTCTATTTATGACCCCTTCCTAACTCAGAGATGGTTTAGAATGGTACAACCATTCCTTTCCCTGCTCCATCAGCAGTACTATTTTCTCCCATTTCTCTAGCCCCACCGCACCATAAGTTTTGCCACTTTCTTTTTTTAATATACTTTTATTTTTACAATGTAATTGTCCATCATAATGGGGTTCAGAGTGATAGGGACACACATGCACACAGCACTTGGTGTGTCCCCTCCGGACCCCATCCTTCTCCCTCCCCTCCCCGTACATGTCACTGAGATTGGTATTGATAATTTCGTATATGAACATATGTTTATTTGAACTGTTTCCTTCATCAAATCTCCCCCATCCCTTAATCTCCTTCCACTATTTTACTGGAATCTTTCCTCATTTATCTAAAGTCTCTTTTGTTTTCCAATTTCTCTCTAGTTTTCACATATGGGAGAAAACATACAACCCTTCCCTTTCTGAGACTAGTTAATCTCACTTAGCATAATATCTCTAGTTCCATCAATTTTCCTGCAAACGACATAATTTTAGGATCAATGCTTCCCTAATGATGACCCCCACCTAAGGCACGAAAATTAAACCAACCAGGGAACGCCAACAAGCTTATGTTTTAAACTAGCCTATCAATGTAAAGGTGGGGTGGGCTGCCTCCTTAAGAGATAAAAGCTTTGTTCTCGGAGAGCAAGGGGCTTCTCTCTGTGACCACTGCGTTGGTGCACGTCAGGAGCCCAAGCTCGAGCTTGAATAAAGGACCCTCATGCGCTTTGCATCGGAATCGGCTCCTGGTGGTCTTTGGTGGGATCACGAACTTGGCACTTCAAAATCAGAGGCCACACAGAAGTAGAGGCAGGGATGGGAGAAAGCTTGGTTTGCAGAGACCACCAGGTGTGTGTGGAAGTCCCCTGTCCCCCTCCCAGGTCCCCAGCTGGGCTGTCATCTTTGACCTCCCTTGCGGTGAGGTGTGGCCTAGTGACAGGGTTGGAGTGCACGAAGTGACCAGGACCACTTTCACTGACCCAGGGGACTTCCACCACCTCTCCCTGTGCCTGGGACAGTCTGGGGAGCCACGTGCTGACATGGCCAATCCTCTGCCAGCGCAGGTGCCACCCTCCCCACCAACCTGGAGCCCCCTAGACTTTGCCATGGAGGAAAATTGACCTAAATAGACACATCTCAAAAGAAGAAATACAAATGACCAATAAATATATGAAAAAATGTTAATATCATTAGAAATCAGGGAAATGCAAATGAAAAATACACTGAGATTCCATTTAACTCCAGTTAGAGCGGCAATCATCAAGAACACAATGATAATAAGCGCTGGCGAGGAAGTGGGGAAATAGGAATGAGATTGCAAATTAGTACAGCCGCTGTGGAGGTCACCATGGCGGTTCCTCAGAAGACTGGGAATAGAACCACCATATGACCCAGCTATTTACCGCTCCTGGGTATCTTTCCAAAGGAACTGAAGCCAGAGTATTATAGTGATACATGCATATCCATGTTTGTAGCAGCACAATTCACAATTGCCAAATTATGGAACCAGCCTAGGTGTTGGTCAACAGATGAATGGATAACAAAACTGTGGTATGTACACGCAATGGAAATTTACTTGGCCACAGGAAGTTTTGCCACTTTCTGCTGGGATGTTGAGGGTGCTGTTCTCTACCTCGCCACAGGGGGTTCCCACCTTGTGCAGAATGTGAGCTTCCACAGACAGCCCTTGTCTGCTTTCTGCTGCTATAACTTATGAAGAATGGAGGTTTATGTAGCTCATGGTCCTGGGAACTCAGTGAGCATGGTACTGGCATCTGGTGAGGCCTTCTTGCTGCATCGTAACGTGGTGGAGCACATTGAAGGACAAGACGGAGCAAGTGTGCCAGCTCGGGTCTCTCTTCCTCCTCCTACAAAGCCACTAGTGCCATCATGAGCCCCCACCTACTTGACCTCCTCTATTCCTAACTACCTCTCAAAAGACCCACCTTCAAATAACATAAACATGTCATTTTGGGGAGTAAGTTCCCAACACAGAAACTGGAGGGCATATTCAAACCAGAGCATGGCCCCTTCTAGAATAGGCCTTCCGCTACCTCTGTTTCTTTGCATGTCCTACTCTCTCTGGCCTTTGATCTGTTTCCCTTTCATGAGTGAGTAGAGCAGGTGGCTGTTTATGTTACACGGCCAGCCGGCTACTGGAATACAACCCTGTTTTCCAAGAAAAGATCAGTTTCCAGAAAGTATAATAAATAAGTCAGAATAAGTACCCTGTGCTGACTGCTGACTGAGACCTCACTGACATATAAACTATAACACAATCAGTGACTAGATCGCATTTTATTCTTTCTTGTTGCTGGAGATGAACTTGTAGATCTGACAAAACTAGATATCAAATATATTGCCGGTCTCTGGTTGGAAAGTACGTGTCCTTTTTAGTCTTTCATTATTCATGTATTCATTCATGACATATACATTCCAGTATGTCTGTATTTGTTAATTGGTCCATTCAACAGCTTACAAATTAATAAATTCTGTATCACTTTGTACGATGTTGAGAGAAGAATTGAGAGATGGGCTTGGCACTTGGTCAACGATGCTCCCAAGATGTGTAAATTCTGATAGACTAGATAACTCAGCTATTGGAGACCAATAATGCAAATTAAGGTAGAAATTGAGACCTATGGCTCTTTGGTGATCTAGTCTTTTTTTTTTTTTTTTTTACTATTCTATTACTCACATCTTGTCAGGAATATGATCACTCTGTAAAAGCCTGGCGCATCTCAGCAATCTGCATGATTGGAATGAACCAGTAGGGTCACAGCATAGGGGAAAGGCAGCTTAGGGGCTGATCTTCCAAGATGGTCCATGCAGTGTGGTGAGGTAACTTCAATATGAGCTCTAAGAGTCAAAAGCCAAGCTCGTGTGCATCCCAAGAGAGGAGGTACAGCACGCTGGAGCACTATGATGCTGCCTTCCCCCGAAATGGAGCCCCGTCAGAACCCAGCTGGATTGTGGCTCTCTGGAGCTAAGGATCCGCTGTTTGGGTTTGCCTTGTGCACTCATAGCCCTACAGGGGACAGAGTTCCCATGGCGGTAAGTTCCCTTAAGTAAAAATAAACGTAGAAAGATAAGCAGACCTGTCTCGTGGAGGACCAATTCTGAGGACAATCCAAGTTCCAGGAATTCCCTGCCGGCTGTCACCCTGGCCGCCAGCCCCGGACCTGTGTGGGAAGCCTGTTGTGTCACTTCCTCACACGCCACCTCAGATAACGCTGCCCGTGAAGAGGATTTGGACTCTACAGGCTCTGAGCCCAAGAACGTGTGGTGACAGGTAACGGAACGCCAGCCTCTCCAGCTTTCATTAGATTGCCTTGGGAGGACTGAGCCTGCTTGGGGGAGTTTGGGAGCATGGAAGTATTCCTCACATCTTTGCAGCAGTGCTGAAAAGTAAGCTGGGTGCAGTGGTGCACACCTCTAATCCCCGTACTTGGGAGGCTGAGACAGGAGAATTGCAGGTTTAAGGCCAGCCTCAGCAACTTAGCAAGACCCTCAGCGACTTACCAAGACTCTGTTTCAAAATTTAAAAAATAAAATAAAAGGGGCTGGGGGTGTAGCTTGGAGGTAGAAAACTCCTGGGTTCAATCCCCAGTATCCCCAATATAAACAATTAAATATATAAATAGAATTGGTCAGTGATTCAAAGACAGGCCGGAGGCTCTCTCATGTACCTCTCAGCGCCTCCTCACAGCACTGGAGTGGACCACAGATCAGAGTGTGACATGACCCCAGGCACCAGGAATACCCCCTGGAGTACGTGCAAGGCGGGTGTCCTGTTGCAGAGACTCTCCTCTCCTTCCTTCTCACCTTCTCTTTGAAGCCTGAGAATTAATTTCAGTTTCACAAACTGAAGCAATATTAGCCCTGCTCCACCTGACACTAGAAACTTGAAGAGGAAAATCACAATGCAATTGCTTCTCCTCTGGCAACAACATTTTTAGGCCTGTTCTGAGAAAAGGGCCTTTCTGAAAATGGTTAATCTCAGTGCCATCAGCCAGAAAGCTGTGTCCTGCATGTGCAACAGTAAGACAGAAGCAAGAGGATGCAGGGAAAGAGCTCATGTGGAGGAACCAGCAGACAGGGTTCTAGACCCAGCTCTTCACACAGAGCCTCACCTAGGTCACGGCCAAGACAGTAACTAGAAGATTCAGGTTCCAAACTCAGATTTATTGAGACCAAAGCTCACGCTCATGAGCTTTTGGGGAGCACAAAATGGCATCTGCATTGCATTGTCCTTCTGTTTCTGGTCACTACCCAAGCCAGGTTTTCTCCTTGTTGTTGGTATTCTTCATCAAGTCCAGGCTATTGGACAGGAAGAATTATTGGAGTATATAAGTCATTCAGAACTGGAAAGTGTGTGAGCACCTGGTTTTGAGTGTGGACTGCTCTATGGAGTTTCAGTCTCTCTTTCTGGTCCCTGCTGGTCTCAGTTCAGACTTGCAGGAAGTCTGAGCTCCTAGAAGCTGGGGATGTAGTTGAGTTGGGTATAGAACAGAGCATAGGGATACAGCATTATCTTGGTCAAGAGCTCCTCAAAATCTTATAAAATGCATGGGCTGGTTGAGCTGCTCTTTTTCTTCCTAGCTCCACAAACATACAGGCATGTTTTAAGGGTTGCTAACCTGTTTCCAACCCCACTCCAGAAACGGACTAAGATCAGCTTTGCCTGTAAGCCAGACCAGTGGCTAACACCTTGTGTCGGTGAGGGAGGACCATGTGGCAAAGCCTCCTTAACTCACCCCAATTTTTTCCCACTTTCTAATGCTGGATGAAGTCTTTAGTTGTACCAACAGAGTTTCATTCTTTTAAAGTGAAGCTTTGACTTTTGTTAATTCTATTTTCCCTAGAATATTTATTTGAGTTGCTATTAAGCATTCACAACATAGTCCACAGGATTTTGGAATATCCATTACATTTTTCAACAAATTTTCACTAGAACCTATGCTACGCATGGTTGGGATCCTTTCTGGAGGACTGGTAGTGAGAAGCAGACCCCATGACAACATAGACATGGGAGACAAGAAGCAAACTGGTACCAAAGACAGAGGAGCAAAGAAATGGGAGACTAGGGGGGCACCATGACACAGTAGAGTAAGGGGCAGAGACAAACCCCGCTGCAGGGCAAGGTTGCCCTGTCAAAGAGGCTTCTAAATTTCTGGATTTCCCTCTTAAGCCCAAACAGAATGACTCTATGACCCGGCTCTCCCTTTCTGCTGACATGAACACCTATCTGTATGAAATGAGGATGACATTCCTAACCCGACAGTCTTCCGTGGAGAGTAAAGAGATGCTGTATGCCAAGTGCCTGATACGTGTTACTAAAAGGCAGAAGTACTAGTTGCTATTATTACTATACCCATAAGTATTTGTAATATAATAGAAGGAGAAGCTACATACTAGCTTCCAAACACCACTTTCTATATCCCTTGGGGCTTAGGTTTGGAATTGTCAGGGTTGAATGAGGCCATTCTCAGAAGGTAGATATCAGAGAATAAAAGACACTTTCCAGCCTCCCCAGCCTCCCCAGCTCCAAGACATCTTCTTTCCTTGACCATTCCAACTCATACTGATTTTCCTTCTTGTGACATGTTAATGTCACCATCGTACACCTCATCTAATATGTCCTGTCACTGAGTAGCCTCGTGGAGGGACAGTGCAGGCTTTTTGAAGGTAGACCCCACACCATTCATCACCCACCCCCTGCCGTAATGAATGGCAGGACATGCACACCGCTGAGCTGGACTCGGTCTGCTCCTTCCTTCCTGCTGCTGGGAGAGTTCTGCTGTCCGTGCCCAGATTTTAAGTCTGCTAGTCTGTCTACAAGCTATTAAGATGTGGAACAGAAATGACTCATCGAACAGCTTCTTGGGATCGAAAGATCTAGCACAAGATAGAGGCAGAACACCACCACAAAATCCTGACCCATTTTGCGAAAATACAGGCAGAAGAGATGACCCCCAAGGCCTCTGAGAAGTTCCAGATTCTTCTGTGAGATGTACTGATGTCCTAAAAGCAATTCCAGAGCATCTAGGAATTGCAGGATTAACCACGGGGTTCATGAACATGAATTATTGCAATATTTGTTAACAAGAGATCCAATACTACATCAGTGTGTATTAAACCGTAGCAAGATACTCATAAGGTACACTGAATATTTATAGGTTATAATGGAATCATATGCTCCGAAAGCAAAATGGTACATATCAGAGACGATAATCTCGCAATTTAAATTTCCCCTCCAGTTTTGTAATTTACCAACCATGTGATATTTATCTTGAAGAGCCTTGATTTCCAGAGAGTAGTCACAATAGTAATGATGCACGGCCTTTATCAGGAACTTACCATGTGCCAGGCATGGGGCTACGAATTATGCATGTATTAATTACTTTATTTACTGAAACAATCCTATGAAATGGGCCCAAGTCACCAGCTTCCCACCACCATAATCATTTTATGTATAAGGAAATGCAGATGTAGAGAGGTGAGGTAATTTCTTTAAGCATACACAGCCAGTAAAATACACATATTCCCTGATGCAATTCTCACAACAGTTTTAAGGAGTTATTTTTGTAGATGTAGAAACTGAGGACTGGGGAGTTGACCTGGCTTGTGTAAAGCCATTGTGGGGCTACATTTTGAGAATGGTTCTGACTCCCAAGTCCATAGACTTTCAGAAACACATACGCACACAGAAAAAAGTATCCCAGTTCTGGAAAGTTCTTAGTGTTCAGAGAGATTACCCCTGGCAGGTACCAGGACAGGAGCAAATCCCCCATCAAGAGGAGATGTTGCCGTCCTTGCAAGAAGAGTTGCGAGCCATTTTTTTCAAAGTTCAAGTTCCCCCAGACAATTGATTCCCAGTACTTAGCAGGGTAACCTGGACAGAAGACTGTTGGCAGGAATCCTAGATCTGCCATCACCCTGTTCTCGCACACTCAGCCCTCTTGCCCTCAGAAGTCGTTCTTACAGGGATGCGATATCTACGTTAGCTTAGCACTCACTGGAGCTTTATCTAAGAAAAGCATAACACCAACATTTCAGGTCCACCTGTGGCGCTGTGGCCTTGGCCTGGCCCCTCTGCCTCGACTGGCAATCAGCCCCCAGGTCTCCTAATTCTTCAGAGACATGACTTCTCATGGGTAAAACAAATTCTAACGAGTACCTGCTTCCCGATGCACTGTGAAGATCTAATGAGATTAGACTACGAGTGACTCAGGGGCACACACTGTGTGTTATTAATCCTCCTCTTCCTTCCGTCTGGCGGAGTTTGAATGAGCAAATGAACACTTAAGCGAGGAACACATCATCAACTGCAGATCACCACATGAATTAGGGCTAGGGTCGTAGAACTCACGCTTCATGTAGTGATTTTGTTAATTTCTCAATTGCTTCACTCTCTTGGCTTTAATTCCTAATTTATCTATGATGTGAGAAGATTACGTTATACCCGTGGCCTCTTCCAGTACTGGGATTGTTGGATTTTGCTGGGCTCAGATTGCCTTTGCAATTCCCAGTATGTACCCCAACCAGCCTGGATTCACATGTGTGTTTTAGACCTTTTTATTTTGAAGTAACTTTATATTTATGGGAGAGTTGTAAAGATAACACATTGAATGCATGTCTACCCTTCACCTAGCTCCCCCCAGTGCACTTTTTAGTAACTAAGAAGTTAACATTGGCACAACCCCAAACTCCAGACTTTATTTGGATTTCACCAGTTTTTCTACTAATGTCCTTTTTCCAACCCAGAATCCCAACCAGGGTATTATGTCACATTGAGTCCTTATGGCTTTTGAAATTAAAAGTTTAGTATTCTATTTTTGTGTGTACTGAGACATGAGGATAATTGGGAGAATGTAAACTGGATAAAGAATTCATCCTGTGTCAACAAGGTGACTCCATCATCCTCTTTGTACAGTTTCAGGATCCTCAGGAAGTCTGTAAAGGCTGTCTTGCTTGTTGGCGTGTGCAAAAAATCAAAATGACATGTGAACAATACCATTAACCCTCTATTATAGATACAGGAAGGCTGAGCATCAAAGACAGAAGCAAGATGGTTTCCCCTGTAGGAAAATCTGTCAACTTCTTTGTTGAAGGACGTGGGGACACTGGCTGGGACTTGGGCTGCCTCAAGCACTAACTAGACCGATTGAGTCATTCACTGCTTATCTATCGGGGGCCTTTGACATGCCGGCACTATTCCGGGCATTGGAGATACCGTGGTGAATGTGACAAAGTCCCTATGTCATATTAATATTTTGTGAGGGAGACAAGCCGTAAGCAAGTACAAATCTGGTGCTGAGAAGTTTCCTGCAGGGACCAAGGCAGGTCCCGGGAGAAGAGGGGAAGATGTCGGGTTAGAGAAGGTGGCTTCTGTGTGCACAACATTCTCAGAACCGTGAACTGAGATGACCGGTCTGTACTACACAGAGCCTCAGTTTTAATTACAGAAAGATTAGGGAAAGCTGAGCTCCTGCCCAACCCAGCTTCGAGTTTACCTCAGTGCTGACATAGCTCTGTGGGGGAGTTTTCCTTTCTTCTCTTCTACCATATGTGGTTTGTCATTGACTAATTTATAAATCCAGCTCTAATACAAACTGCTACTTTAAAATGTCTTTGGGGGATTCTTTGAAGCATTGGGGGAAAAGGTGCCAGTATATAAAACACGCTTTCTCCAAATTCAGACACCATGTACAGCTGCCTTGCCCCAAATAAGCCCCATCGAGTTCCGTATTCACCGCGTCTTAACTGCCCATCCGTAGGATGCAATGCACAGCCATTGGTTTCAGAGTTCTCTTATACTTTCTCCTGTAAGCATCATGGTTACACCCTCTAACAGCTTGTGAGGTGGGTGTCACACCTTTCTTCCCTCCCTTTCTCCTTCTTCTTTTCCTTCTCCTCCCTTTGCCCCACTTTTTCTTCTCCCTTTCCTCCCTCCCTTCCTTCTCCTCCTCTGCCTCTCCTCATCTTCTCCCTTCTTCTCCTTCTCCTTCTCCTTCTTCTTCTCTTTCTCTTTCCTCTCTGTCTTCCTTCCTCTCTCTCTTCCTTAGCCAGAACAAGGAACGCAATGCCCAAGGCCACAGAGCTAAGAGATGATCCAACCAGGAGCTGTGAATCCAGGTTTCCTGATTCCCAGCCCAGAGCTCTTCCCACCACACAACATCTCAGCCTCCCTAGAACCCCCTAGAACCTCCTAGAACCATCTCGTTCCAGCTCCATCTTGTTCCACACAGGACCCACAGCTGGTGCCAACCCAAGTTAGAGAACATTCCCCGAGAGCCAGGCATGCCCTGAGACAGGAGCCCAGGGGAGGCTCCTGCTCAGCCTCCGGCGTTTGAAGGGTTGGTTTCCAAGAGAGAAACCATGATAAACACAGCATTCGTCACAAGCCACTTGGCTCTGATGGTAGCATCTTTTTCAGACGGTGCCCCATTAGCAAGTTTCTTCCGCAGATCGTAAATACTGTTGTCAAGTTCATGTGCAAGACTCTTTCGCCTCTTAAAATAAACCCAAAAGCTAATTTTCTTATACCCGGCAGCCAAATCGCACAAAACCATAAACAACTCCCACCCCCAGAACAGATTAAGAGCCTGAAGCCCTGGGTGTCATCGTTCTTTGGTCTGTGAGCAATGTCTTCCCTTGCAAAGTTTTCACCGAGACTGGAATCTGAGCTCAAGGTCACAAATATCTAAGAAATACTGGGGAGTTAATTGGTATCAGTCCTGGTGGTAAAGAAGCTGTTTTGCATGTTCGTGAGTTTTCAGTCCTGTGCTTAGCGGAGGGGAAGAAGCTGGGGACAGAGGAGGAAAGGGGAGAGGAAAAACAACAGCATCCTGTTCACCAAAACACAGAGGAGAGCAAGTGGAAGAGCTATCTCCCCCATCAGCTGCTCCCTAGACCCCAGGGGCCAAACAAAATCATGCTGCTTCCCCTTCCTGGTTCACTGGTCTTCAAATACTTTGGGACAAACCAGCTGCAAGTAACACTGAACATAGTCCAGCTTCTCTTCCCAGCACGGAGGAGCTCAGGATCCGCAGAATGCCAGACAAGACAAGTGTGCTCGGAGGGTGAGCCGCGCTGTGGGGACCTCAGGGATCACCCAGCCCGACCGCTCGTTTTCCAAGTGGGTTGGGAGCCCGGGACTTGGGCCAAGGTCACACCGTACATTGTCCTTAGCACCAGAATCTGAACCCAGGCCTCCGGACTCAGAGCCCAGGGCTCCCCCTCAGAGTGGCAGACTCTAAAAAGGGGTGTTAGAAAGAGACCTCACCCTCAGGATGGTCCCCTGAGATGGGAGGACCAGAGGGATAATTTGAACTGGTCCGTTTCCACACTCCACGCCCGTCAAGGTCTGCCCTCAAGGCTGGCCTGGTGTCAGAGTCAGCCATCTGTCTGAGGGGGGCTGGATCATTGAATCTGCTTGCCAGATGCAGTGGGGTGGGTTAGGGTGGCCCAGTGAGGGCTGTCCCTGCAGCCTCTGCGGACCCTGTGAGACCCCTCTGCACCGCGCCTTCAGTCACAGTAACCAGGCAGACTCCTCCAGAGCTGGGCTTCTGCTGCGATTTGCAGACCCCACCCTCTCCCGGGATAGAGAACTAGGCCAAGTCTGGTTGTGGGGCCCTGGCTCTGCTGGGGAGGGTTGGCTGTCAGGCCAGATCCCTCCCTGGGCAGAGGCAGCTGGTCTCAGGAGCCCATCACTGCCCCTAAGCATGCCATCCATCTTTGAAACTGACTTTCTGGATCCAAATCCCAGCTTTCCAGCTGAGGAAAAACACCAGATCTCTAGACCATAGTTTGTCTACCTGTAAAATGGTTCATAGATTTGTTTCGCGCATTAAGTGAGATAATCCATACAAAGAGCTCAGCGTGGTGCCTGCTCAGGGTAGGCACTCGGTCACCGGCAGCTGTGTTTACTAGATGCCCCTCTCTTTCCTGGCTCCTCCACCCACTAGTGTCTTCTCTTTGATTGCTTGTTGTGTGACCCCTAGGGTATTATCCTTGGTCCCTACCAACCCCTGCTTCCCCCAAGGGCCTGCTGGAACCCCTCACACAGTGACCTGACTTGCTCTACGCGGAGCACGCATGGTGGCCTGCCAGCTGGGCTTCCGGCTCCTCCAGGGCCGACCTTTACCCTCTCCCCCAGCCTCTGCAGTCGGGCTTGAGCCAGACTGTTGCCAATAACTGACCTCACCATCAAAGACCACTGGGACGGGCTTCTGACCGAGTCCCCATTGAGGCTGGGTCCTGGCTGGGACAGTCACACTGCGCAGAGAAGTACAAGCTGGGACCCATCCCGGGCCACTGTCAAGGGAGGACAGCACCTCTCTAAATGCCTCTAGCAAGCTACGTTCCAGCAACAGAACCCACTTTCCATTCAGGCAGAGAGCAGGGTCTCAGCGCTCATCCTCCAGAGAACACATCTAACCAGAGCGGCAGAGGACTGCTGAACTTTACTTCCCTCTGCTTCAACTCCTTTGTCCTCTCTACCCCATTCACTCGCTCTAAATCAATATTTTTCAAACTATCTGTGCCCAGAGGCCAGTTGCTTATTTTCCCCCAAACTATTGTGGACCAATACTCTTGCCACACAGCATAAACAAATCATTACAAAATGGAAATGTGGTTCCGGTGTCACAACAGCGTTAAGTGACTGTCCAGTTTCTTAAGTAATTCCAATTACTGTACTTCACTTTTTGCAGGCTGCTCAATAGTTTGCAGACCCTCACCGGCCCCTACACCAAACCGAGAGGAGGTTCTGCCTCTCGAAGGGACAGAGCCACAAGGGAGTCCACCTGCATGGGCACTCCCCATCCTGGGCTTTTGTCCTATAATCTCTTCTTCTCTGTAGCAACCCTGCCCCACCCAGAGTGAGCATGCAGAGGTAAGGTGTAGGGTAGCATTTGACCAGGCTCTGGCATTTCCCCTAGAGTCAGACATCCCCAGGAGGACCTGCAGAGAAGTCCCCAGCCCAACGCAACGTCTGCCCCTTACCATTCCATGCCAGCCCTGTTGATCTCCTCCCACCAGCACTCCGTGGGCTCCCCGAGGCTGTGCGACGTGGGCATGCAGGCATAGTTCCATTGTCGGTCAGAGCCTTCCTTCTTGCTGAAGATGCTCCTCACGGCCACCACTACCTGTCCTTGGGGACACTGGAAGCTGAAGCCCTGCCGGTTCAGATTCACCCACGCGTCATCACTGTAGTCCTGGTACTGCTGGTACGGGTACCCGTAGTCACCATACTGGCCCCAGGCCACGGTGACCAGAGGCAGAAGTACCCACAGAAGAGTGAGGTCCATGCTGCCTGGCTTTTGGCAAACGCAATGTCACCCAAGGTTCGCCGGGCTGACTTTTATACAGCTGCCGCAGACATGTGGCTTCCAGATGTGGGTGAATGGAATCCAACTGCAGTGTGTCATTGCCTAAGTGAAACTTTTCCATGCTCAGAAATTGGCCATAAGCACACTGGGCTTGTTTTAAGGTGGAATTCTAGGAATACGCAGGGAACATGTTAATCGAAGAAAGTCCCCGGAGAAAGAGCAACTTTGCAGAGAGAGTACCAGAGCCGCCTGCCTTGCACTCCTTAGAAACGTTTGTCTGAAAGATTGATGGCCGCATATTTGTCCCTCGTCTCTCAGCACTTCACCCCTCTGCCCTCCTCCCCCCTCATTAATAAACCCCTGAATTTGTTCTCCAACCTAGCTGCCTAGGATCACATAGATATCCAGAGAGTGACTTCAAAATACAAAAATAGTAGGATGAAGGGTAATCATTCAGATCCCTGCAAACCTGGGTGCCTGGTTTCTTTCACGCTCTTAGTCCAACATCTTTTAACCTTGAATATAAGCCTGGGTGTGGCAGTTTGCAGAGCCATGCTTAGAATTCCTAGGTTCCATATGGAAGTACTACGGACCCACGGAGAGATAACTTGGTCATTGTTTTTCTACTTACACATCTACCTAAGCTGCTGAAATTGGACCCACCACATCTAGAAACGGGGCTCTGCTCTCAAATACCTAATGGGATAAATCTGAATAAACTCATTTTCTAGCCTTCGGTGCTTTTTTCTCTTCTCATTGAGTTTTCTTTTCATTGAGGTACAACTTACATATAATAAAAATCACCATTTTAAGGGTTTTGCATACACTCATGTAACCCACACCATCATCAAGACCCTGCACAGTTCCATCAGTCCAAAACATCCCCGGGGTCACTTTCTTGTCACATCTTTCCCAACACACAGTCCCTGGTAGCCACCGATCTACTTTCTGTCCTAATAGTTTTGCCTGTTCCAGAATGTCAAATAAATGGAATCATAGAGGCGTGTATGCTCTTCTTGCACTTAGCATTGCTTCTGAGATTCATTCGCATTGTTGTATGCATAATTGTGCATCCCTAACATAAAACAGTCATTTCTTTTTAAAGTTTCGGCCACTGTCATAGGTTTGTGGTGATCTGTCCGCACAGCTGTTTTCATTTTCTTATTGATTGATGACTTTGGACCTCTTTTCATGTGCTTATTGACCATCGTGTACATTCTTTGGTGATTTAGCTATTCATATTCTTTGAACCCTTTGGGTATCTCTTAAGCACATAGTATTTGCGACGGACCAGCTCAGCCGGGAAACTGAGACCGACGGGACAGGGGTCTCGGGATGGTGGGCAAGGAGTCGGCGATGAGTGACAAACAGACACAAACAACTCAAGGAAGTTGTATCTGAGTGCATTTTGCAAAGCTTCAGGCAAGGATTTTATACATAATGATTAAGGAAACAGAATACATAATCAGCTGATCATTGT
>PVJS01014211.1:0-40739 GCA_004027185.1 Glis glis
CCTCCGCACTACACCCCCGGCCCTATTTTTTTATACTTTATTTTGAAATCGGGTCTCACGAAGTTGCGGAGGGCCTCACTAAGTAGAGAGAGAGAGAGAGAGACAGAGAGAGAGAGCCGAGGCTGGCCGCGAACCCGGATCCTCCTGTCTCCGCCTCCCAAAGTACTGGGATTACAAGCGTGAGCCACCACGCCCGGCTTCTTTTTCTGGCTTTTTAAATTTTAATTCTACCCTAACTGTAGCATTTAAAATTTGTCCTCTCTTGAAATTAGTTTTTGTATATGTACATGATATACTCCAAAATCAAACTGAGACATCTAAAGTTAGGAACTGGCAGTCTTTTGTTCAATCTTTTGTAAATATCTGTTCCTGACACAATGCCTTAAATGAAGTAGTGAGTTAATCGATGTTCTTTTTCTAGAACTAAATCTTGGAAATGAAGAGATTACAGGAATTTATGACATTATCTAATTTAATCTTAGCACTAACCAGAGTGATAAGAGAATGCCTCCAAGTCTCCAAACTGTAGTCCAGTGCTTTGGGGCCACACTGACACCTCTGCTAATGGCTAACAGTCGGGGGGGGGGGGGATCACTTTAGGCTTATTCCCCTAAATTCCAAGCCATGACAGGATCTTGGGATAAGTCTACTAGAGAGATAACACTTAAATAACCATTATGCTGATATCACAGCACTGACCAAGCACTCTTCAGCATGGTTAAACTTGTTAATTAGCATTATTTCAATAAAATGAAAGTGGAAGGCAAATGCTGGTAGAAAGCAACCCACTAATGGGTCAAGAAATCAATTTGGGGGATTTTGAAAAAACAATTTCAAGATAAAATGCAACAGAAAATATCAGTGTGCAACACAAAGTTAAAGTCTATAAGGTTAAATAAAATTTTCTTTCATACTTTATATTTGTGTATGTAATAGTCCAAGTAAAATGTATTCCTTACCGTCATTTGTATAAAAGAAGTTTGAAAGTCACTGCAAAACTCAAAGTCAGCAATGGTAAATATGAATAGCTACAGACCTGAGTGCTACACACTTCACAAGCAGATTAACAAGCAGGAAAAGCAAAAGCAGGTCTAACAATAATAATAATGCCACCTCTGATTTCATGCCTGGCCCTCTGAAGAGCAGCCCAGATCTCCTGGAAAGGCTGGGCTCCAGGAAGTCGCCCCACCCTTCGCCCCTCCAATTCCCATGCTTCAGACCCCCAGTTCCTGTTTTAGGAGATACAATTTCTTTCTTCCTGGTTCACCAACTGCCTCTTTCCACCTCTTTCTGAGACGAGTTTAGAAAGAGAGAGAGGGAGAGAAAGAGGAAGGCAGGCAGGGAAAAGAAAGGTCATGATGTTTTCACAGATTTTTGTTTTCTCTCCCTCTCCCCCACCTAAAGGAACACCTAAACCATCCTATCGGGGCTGACATATATAAGAGCCATGTTCCTGAGCACTTTCAGCAGGCTCTCAGGCTATTTTTCTTTCTACTTCTCTGGCTGAATGGCTGGGTTTGAGTAATTTTCTCTTTCTCCTGGGGTTGGTTGCTAAGAGACACTCTATTACTTCTCTTTCTCTTATGACCCGATTACTGTGATCAGCAAAGACGGCATGCAGACAACATCCTGACATGGCTCACACGAGATCACTGGGTCCGGTTACAAAACGATGGACTTTCTTAACCCTCTCAAAACCGTCAGACCAAAATTTCCTAAGTTGTTTTTTTACACAGGGTCAAAGGATTTCCCCATCTTCCTTTAAAATGGTGGCTGTGAGGGATCAACTGTATCATCCTTACAGGAGCTGATACTCATATTGAAATGCATTTCAATAAAGGCTCCATGCTTCCTTCTTTATTTACCCAACAGGTAAATAAGCAGACAAAGGCTTCTTGTGAGTTGATCTCCAGCCTGGATAAGGACGAAACTAAGGGAACTCTTGAATTCCCTTGACCTGAGAGCTCCATCCAGTCTTCTACCCTTTATCTGATGCACACAGCCAAAGCAAAGATAACACCTGGTTCATCTCTAGTCCTCCAAGGCTCTGGACAGTCTTCAAGGCTCTGGACCCCTTAATCATCCTGGAGGCTCAGTGGATGTTCACTAAATGACTGCATGAATGAGTATACAGCTTAAACTCTCCTTTTTAAAGGTTCAAATGGCTTCAAAATAAACTAGGAATTTACATAACAACAATAACAAAAGTTAATGTGCAAGAAAGTAACAAAGATTATGGCTCTTAATACAGGCATCATCCCTGGTTGACAGTTCCCAGATGCTACTTGGAAGATACAGCTAGACATTGATCCCTTAATTTATTCTATCATCCAGCCCATCACAAGTTCAACCTGGAAGGCATTTTATTTTTAAACTCTTCCTAAACAGGGTGTGGAGGCCCATGTCTGTAATCCCAGTACTTAGGAGGCTGAGACAGGAGAATCACAGGTTCAAGGCAAGCCTCAGCAATTAAGCGAAGCTATCAGCAACTTAGTGAGACCCTGTTTTGAAACAAAAAAGGGCTGGGGATGTAGCTTAGAGGTAGAATGCCCCTGAGTTCAAACCCTGGCACCAAGAGAGAAAAAAAAACAACATAAACAAACAAACAAAAAATCTCAAAGCGGGGAGTGGGGAGTGCTCTTCCTAAACTGGGCCTGATAACCCACACCTGTAATCCCAGTACTTGGGAGGCTGAGACAGGAGGATCGCAGGTTTGAGGCCAGCCTCAACAACATAGAATGCAAGACCCTGTTTCAAAAATAAAGATAAATAAATAAACATGGCTGAGGGTATAACTCAGAGTTAGAATGCCCCTGAGTTCAGTCTCAGTAAAAAACAAACAAATTCTTATTACCACAAGTTCACATACAATCATCTATAGCACATATACGAAGACATCAGGCCTCCCAGACCCCCCATTTATATCTACACTTTTATTATTAGAACTTATTCCTTCAGTTTAATACTCTGATTTCTATTCAAAATGAAGGATGAAGTCTTCTCATCAAGGTTTCACTTTCTCAGTATGTGCACCTTTAAAAAATATTTTTGTATAGCCTTTGGAATTCGGCACATAAACACAGTGCTATATATGTCATGAAATTTGGATTCAGAGATAACTGCATTCAAGTCAAACATTCATATTTATTAGCCACAAGACCTTGGGCAACCTATTTATTATCTCTCTTAGCCTCAACTTCATCATTTGAGAAAAAGAAATGTTAGTATCAAATTTCAACTAATTCTAGAAAATAGATACATCAGATACCTGGCACAGAAACAAATTAAGTGCTAGCTCCCTTGTGAACTCCATGCACTTAGAACATGAGCATACACCTTTCTTGGGTGTAGAGGAAAGAGCATGTGAAAATGTCAGCCAAGGACAGAAGAGTTGAGAGAGTGTGGGGTCAGCAGAGGAAAGTACTGAGAGTACAGAATGGAGAGCCCATGGCCCATTTCACAACCTAAATTCACACTATTTCATGGAAACGGTTTTACTCCACGTCTTTCAATAGTAACCAATTTTGCGCAATTCCTATAGCTGAATCATTGTTTTATACAATTTTAGAGCAGGAAGGAAGTGAAGAGATTGTATTCAATCACAGTTTACAATTGGGGAAACTAACCCCGCTAGTTCCGTGAATTTACGTAGGTTTTCAGTGCACAGGGAAGTGTCCTTCCCATTAAACCACATTTCCCTCTGGTTAGCTCTTGTCATGTTCAGTGACTGTCATGTTTTGATTGGCTGCCACCTCCTTTTCAGCATGGCCAACGTAAATTTAGCTTCATCCTGTAGGTCTCCCCCCCTCCTTTAAATTGAATATCCAAGAACAGTTCTGAGAGTATGCTCAGAACAAAGTCACACTTTAAGATGGATCCTACCTATTAACTAGACATTATAGGGTGGGGATTGCGCTTCTAGCTCACATGGTACCCAGCTTCTAACTGCATGCCTTTTGTCCCCCCTGTATGACTCCAGCTCTTTCCTTCCTCTACTGCATCAAAATGTCCAACTCGCACACTGATCTATAGTTCCTCCAGAGAATTAACTTGTCTTGGCAGTCCCCAAAATGGGTATAAGTCCTATCTGAGATACGTCCTCAGCCTCAGGCTGTTTTTTGGAATAAAACGCAGGAATTCCAGATGACAACTTCAGTCTATAACTGACAACGTTTTCACACAAGTTTAATTTTCATCTGGATTATATTCAACATAGAGTTAAACTGCTCAGAAAACTCTTAAATTTACCTTTAGCAAAATATGGTGTCTCAAAAAGTACTATATTTCAGGGAACTATGGCTATAGCTTTTAGAAAAAATAAAATTATTCAGAAGCCAAGAAACTTGAAAGGAAAAAAAAACCTTAATCATGAAAAGGTTCAATGAATTGAAAGGAAAATTCAGGAACGAATAAAATCTATATCTATATCTATCTATCTATCTATCTATCTATATAAAAATCTGAATCTAAAACAGGTATGTGGGGAAGGTACTCAAAATCACCCAATGAAGGTGTAAAAGTGTTTTCCACATTGCTTTTTCTGTGGTGCTGGGTATCAAACCCAGGCCCGTGTACAGGCTAGGCAAGCACTCTGCCACTGTGCCACACCCAAACCCTGTAAAACTGTTTTCAATTATGTTGAACTTGCCTTATCTATCAGGCTTTGGGCTATGGGCTCTGCCCTCTCAAGTTGGCACAGAAAGATTTCCTGAACGTTAGGGCAATGACCTTGTCAATGCCTCTGCTCCAGATGTCTATGGACGTTGAATCACCTGCGTCTATTATTCTATCTGCATGCTCTTTACATCCCAAGTGAACACATGGTATAATAAATCACTAAGATAATCATAAGATTGCAACGACTATTGCTACTTTATCACTTTTACTGTACAGGGTGAGTTTCAAGGGTTTTGTTCACTTTTCCAATTAACCTACACTTTCTGCAACCTACAACCAAGTAGAGATGGCATGTAACTGCAGCACCCAAATAACAAATCATTGCTATAGACAGAGGTAAGATAACAAACTGTTAGGATTTGGATCAGGAAAGTCCCCCAAAGTCTCCAGTTGAAAGCATGGTGCCAATGCAGCAAGATTCAGAGGGGGTGGGGGGGGGGCTTTTAGGCAATGGTTGGATCATGAGGGCTTTGACCCTCAAATGGTTTAATAACCATCCAAAGGATTAATTCATTGATAGATGGATGGACTACTGGGAATTGGGACTTAGTTGGAGGAAGTAGGTCACTGGGGCATGTTCTGGAAGGGTTTATCTTCTCCCTGGCCCATTCCTTTTTCTCTGCTTCTCAGGTCCTATGAGCTGAGCAACTTCCCTCCGCCACACCCTCCCACCATGATGCTCTGCCTCACTTCAGGCCCAGAGCAATGGCCATGGACTGAGCCTCAGAAACCGTGAGCCAAAAGAAATCTTTTCTCCTCTAAGTTGTTCTTGTCTGTTCACAGTGATGCAAAGCTAATACACAC
Organism: Glis glis; assembly: GCA_004027185.1. NCBI lineage: Eukaryota > Metazoa > Chordata > Mammalia > Rodentia > Gliridae > Glis > Glis glis. The sequence goes on from PVJS01014211.1 coordinate 5,482, forward strand.
ATTATTCTGCTTTCTTAACACACAAAATTAAAGAGCTGGAAGACAATTTAATTTCATGGACAAGCTAAGACAGGGTTCAAAAAAAAGCTACATAAGTAATTCTGATAATTTTCTTAATAATCTTAGTTTTGCCTTACTATCACTCTTTCTGAGCTCGAGTTTTTCTAATTATCACCTCAAAATTTGGACTTACCTGGGTTCCATGAACTCCAACTTAGAAATTCAACTATAAATCCTATTTGTCTCCATCAAGCTACCTAATCTAATCACAGGAACTGCTTAAATTCATTTTTTACCTTTCTGCCCTATTTCCTATAAATAGTAAATCATATGCACATCATAGAAATAGTTAACCATAATGATACCACACAGACCAGTCCTCAGAGTGAGCCCAACAGACTATAAAAACAATGCAAAGGTGCTTCTTGGCATCTGCACATTTAGGAAAAGGAATTTTCTGAGTTTGTCCTATATCTGTTTTTAATAGCATTCTGTATAGTCCTGGGTCCTCACAAATGAGGCTTTCCAAGACAGGATAAATTAAATAATCAAAGTATTGGATACCCTACAATTGAAGTGTCCAGCTTAAAGGAAAGAAGATAAGTCCATATATGGGCACAACAATTTTGAAAGGTAATATAAGGGTAATATAAGGAAGAGAAATTTGACATGTTCTTTGCAATCTGTAGTGGCAGAACCAGGAACAAAGGCAGATCTGGTGACCATTAGGTTTCATCTAAATATGGGAAAATACTTTTAACCTTAAAGTGCCATGCATGGGTGGTGCTATAAATAAAATATGTTCTCACCTCTACCATACAGTCAAGACAAAGTAAACCTAAGATTGCCTAAGGGGACATATCTGCACCTGAGTGATGGCTACTATTGAGTCCTATGCCCTTCCAGAGAGCTTGAGGGTCATCATCTTTGTTTTGTTATTACTGTTAAGATATGAAACCCACAAATCTCTTATTAAATCTTTGTCTAGGTATTTTAAGGAATATTCTCTCTGAAAAAGGAAATTTCTCACACTATATTTTTTGAAGTATTATTACATTTAAGACTATCAGTTTTAGCCAGATGTGGTGGTGCACACCCATAATCCTAGTACGTGAGAGGCTAAGACAGGAGGACTGCAGGTTTGAGGTCAGTCTCAGTAACTTAGTGAGGCCATCAGAAACTTAGCAAGACCCTGTTTCAAATTAAGTATAATAAACATTTAAAAATGAATATCAGTTTTACACATTTATTTACACTGTGCCACCTTTAAAAACTCCTAATTATTTATTCAATAAATAACCCCTGAATGCTTCCTCTGTGCCTTGACCGTGTGTTAGGCACCACAAAGTTAACAGTGAAAAGCAGAAGGCCACAGTTCTCAAAGTCAAACATTCAAGCTGACAAGGTAACTCTCGTGTTGCCTCACTATAATAAGTTCCTGTCCTGTGTTCACTCTTCATTGTTCCTTTCCCAGAGATTTATACCTCAAAAGTGGAGAAGGGAGGGGTTCCATGTGATGAGGACAAGGTGACAATTACCAAGAGGTGATCAGCTTGCTGAGGTTTTTGTTTCTTTTCTGGAGGGCAGGTGCTTGCAATTTTAAGTACCAACTGAACTGCTGCATGGCTAGAAATAATAAATCGATAAGACTAAGATGTGCCCATATTTTATAAAGGTATAATTCAAATCAAATTAAAGACAAGCTGTCAAACCATCAGAACTGTCCAGAGACACCAAGGGCTGTTTCTGTTTCCTGCACTAGAGATACTCAAGTCTGAAAAACACCTTCTGAGAGACTATGGGACTCAGGCATCAGGTGGGGAAGCAGCCTACCATAATATACCTTTTAGAACACTACCACTGACCGACACCTCTAGTCCTTGATAATTTCTGAAGATTACTAGGTGGTTCTTATTAAAGTAGTGAGGGTAGAAAACCACTGTAGACACCTGAAGCCCCTAGTAGCACAAAACTAGGTATATACTAGAAAGTCCATAGATTGTAAGCCCTAGAGTAGATGGAAAAATATGGTAAGGGACTTCACACAACCTCTTCCATGTTAGCACGGTCATCAAGAAAAAAAGCTGATTGGTTTCCAACACTGGCCATAATAAAGGAGTTCAATTTCTCAGATGTATCCATGACAGAGAAAGACTATCCCACTGTATAAAGACAAAGAAAAGGGAGCATGCCCCTTTTGAGTTTTCAGAGATCATTATTCAATCTAGCTCTGTGTAGAAATGCTGCATAAGGCATGCATTTTAGATTTTTAGGAGTTCTAATTCTTTTGCTTTTAACTGAAAAAATTCCTGTTCACAATATCACCTCTCCCAAAACTACATTTAGTTTAATATGATGTTTACAAAATTCACTGAGATTTTAGGAGGACCAGCAAGAGAGAGCCCAGCAAACTCATTTTATCAAGGAAAAATCTGTGTATGTGGCTATTAAACACAGTTTTTCCATAAGCATAAAAGCAAAAGGCAAATACATAAAACATTGAAAGGCCCCCATTGAATGTCCAAAATTTCTAAGTACCCTATTATGCTAACACTAGAAAACAACCTAGTTTTAGTATGTAAGGTTGTTTTTGAGAATCACCGTGCCATTGAACCTTGATTTTTTTTTTCTCCTACTATATCTTTTCTGTTTCTTAGCAATTACTGGTGGTTATTGATCAAGATACCCTACAACAAAAGGGAACAGTGTCAATAACTCTGGCACAACTTGTGGAGGGAAAGGTCTACTTCTACCCTTCAGACAGTCAGAGGAAGAGAAAGATAAATAGGGAATAGAAAGGTAAGTGCATTGGTCAAGTCCAGAGTAAAAACTGGTATTAGCCCCAAGAGAAAAATACAGAAGCTCTGACTCTCAGCACTTATTGTGAACCACCAGCCATTCTCACTTCCCCTGCCAACAGAGATGACTTTTGCCAGTGAAGGAAGAACTAGTTTCATAAACAATTATCAGAATAAGAAAAAAGGGTGGGGTACTAAGGGGCATAACGATGGCGGATTGCTTTTTGACTACAAAATCAATGTCAGGCTTTAAAAAGAAATGGATTTGTTCCTTCCAACATTTTGCTCGACCCATTCACTCTAAAATTAAGTCAGTAATTATTGGTTATATTGATGTAGTTGAATCTTTCATTCAGGAATACATAAAGCTTAAGAGGATGGAAAGCGGTAAACTTGTCCTGAACAGTTAACTTTCAAAATATAAAAGCTGCTATAAGAGCCAACACAAATGAGCTGAGCAGAAAAGCAAAACGGGATTTTCTGCAGTTATTAATTGCTGTATTACCATTACTATCATTATATAACACAGTAGCATATGGGGAGCATTAAATGGTGTATTTCCCGAAGTGTCTCTGGCCAACTGGGTGAGGCAATGGCCTTCTTGAATCAAAACCTATTGCTCCTTAAGGCTTGCATAGCTGCCTTGATTAAACACAGCGGCAGGCTCCAGTTGAAGGGACAATTCTTCTTTTTTGAAGGGAGGTAGAACAGAGTAATTGCCAGATGTTTGCAATTTTAGCTATAAAAAGATGGCTGCTTTCCATTCCTGAGTATGTTGGATCTTTTTTTCTTTCTACCCAAGCTATTGTGGTTCACTAAAATAGGCCACTGCACTGATGAATCATCATTCAAAACTGCAATAATGGGAGCAGAACAAATATGACATTTTAAATTCACATATAGGAGAAATAAATTAAAATGTACAGGTAATAGTTATGTGCTAAGCAACGGAAAACAGGCTGCAGCCGATAGAATTGGATTTTGATTCAAAAGAGCTATGCTTGGCTCTCCTCTTGAATACTACCTGTAGGACTAGGTGCAAGCAATTTCTTCACTGAGGCTCAATCTCTCCAACTATAAAATGGGGAGAAGTATCCCTGCCCGGCCTCCCTCATAGAAAGAACACAGGCCCTATTCTTCTCCACATCCTACCTTGAACATGCTCAGCCCAGAGGAGATGTGCACATATTTGTGGTGTGGAAAAACAAGAAAAGTTATATGAATGTGTTAGAAACCATATATTATGATATAATTGTCCATAGACATTATATTTTAAGTACATGGTATTTTCTAATGTAATTATTAGAACCATCTCCTCTACCATGACCAAATACTCAGTTCTCTCCTCTGATGGTGTCTACTAAACTTGATAAGAGAAAAATGGAAAGCTGTTTTGTTTTTGTTTTTGTTTTAATTTAAGTTTAATTTAAATTAAATTAATTTAATTTAATATGGCTAACTTGGGAAATTAGCAACCCCTTAAGCAGCAGTGAGTTAAGAATCTTTGAGATCTGGTGACATTATGGGCCTTTTCCCTGAAAAACGCATATATGTGGACCAAGTTTACACATAATTTCAGGAGACTGGTTGAATCTCAAGTACAAATTCCAAAAATGATCAAATCCCTAAGTTAGTTTTTCTGGTATCACATAGTTAATAACATCCCTAAAATATCACTTTATCATTTGATATTTTAGAAAATTAAAGATTTAAAAATTAATAAAATGACTTGCTTGCTTTATATAATGTTCATTTACATTGTTAACTGAAATTAAAGTTCAATAATAAAAATATTGCTTCTCAAAAAGATAGTATAAACATAAATCCTTCATATTTCCACATTGGCATAGTTCAGTAAAGTACAACTTTTTCTGAAAAAGATGGTATGAAAACTCAAAAAAAGGACCTATCAACATGTCATAATTCTAGCAAGGACAAACATCAGATAAGCCAATTCTAAAATATTAAGCAACAAATAAATTACCACAGCACAAAAGGAGCATAAAACAAAGATAAATTTTAGTTGCCAGTATGAACCATATCTGGACAGTTATGATTTTTAAATCTATGGATTTAAATACTAGGGATTATGACTTCCAGAGGTAATGTTCATGTTTTACTTTTAATAATAAGAACGAAGTCGGGCATGGTGGCACACGCTTGTAATCCCAGTACTTGGGAGGCTGAGACAGGAGGATCCGGGTTCGCGGCCAGCCTCAGCTACTTCATGAGGCCCTCCGCAACTTAGTGAGACCCTGTTTCAAAATAAAGAATAAAAAATAGGGCTGGGGGTGGATCTCAGAGGTAGAATGCCCCTGGGTTCAATCCCCAGTACTGCAAAAAAAAAAAAATAAGAAGAAGAACGAACGAACTTAGAGAGCTTAGGTAGTCACTTAATCTAGTGAGTCCAAGTTCCCGGGGGGTGGGGGCGAGTACAACCAAAACTTGAACACAGAACCCTCTGGCACCAGAGTCTACATGCTTAATCACCCACCCCCATCTCACCTCTGTGAATCCTTCCTATACTATCTTCCCTGTAAACTCTTCCCAAGTAAACTCTTCCCTGTTACTAGAGTTACCCTGGAGTTACTTCGAAAAGAGAGGTTTATATTGTAGCTTTATTTGGTGAGTTAACTGGTCATCTCCATAAGCCAGGTTTCTAATGAAAATATAAACTTTCTAAGGACTAGGATGTGATTTTACTTTTTCTTATCTACTATATAGTCCTATTCAATAAAATAGCATGAAATGTTATCTGAATTGGCCCCAATGGAGGAATTAAAGTAAATGCAGAGGTCAAGATCTGAAAAAGTAAAATCTGTCTAAGAGGGACCATATTGGGTGGGTGTGAATGACACTTCATTTTCACCTCAAATGCGATATTTCTAGGTATACATAATACAACTTGAAGGTTCCTTTTCCAACAAGTAATTTTTTACAAAGGAAGCACTTAATAAAACTCAAATCATTATAATATATATGAACAGATCAATAACAAAAATAATGGCAAATTGAAATGTCATCTTAATGTCAACAAATTTGTCAGTGATATCTAACAAGTTTAAGCAAGACAATATAATTCATTTTATGAATGGAGATTTCAAGTGGTTATTCGAAAGGTTTTTTGAAATAATGCCTCCTTGGTAATGACTTGTTGCGATTATAATAGCAGTGTTATATTTTCATACATCATAGACATCCATGAACAGATGATTCTAAATAATTTTCACACATAAGTTGGATGATGTCAATTTCCAAACAGCTCTGAATAGTAATCACTGGAGGAAATAAACAGTGAGAAATTTTCTTTCAATAAAAAAAATAACAAGAGCATTAGCATAAGATTCCATGTAGTGCTGAGAGAAAGCTACAGACTTAGAATTAGGTAAGGGTTCAAATCTCTACTTTGTTCTGTGCTAGCTTTTTCACACTGTGTACATTAAACTCTCTACTGATTGAAGGGTGATGATATCTTTTACAGGGTAGCTGGAAAGATTAGGTAAACAATAAAGCAAGTGGTCTTGGGGTGCAATAGAGACTAATAAATCCACTAATGTTTTTCAAGTCCTTTAGATGCTGTTCCACCACAAAAACATTGTTTTGTTACCACTAAAAATCAATGATTAGGAATTAGGATATAACACCATGGTAGAGTTGCTTGCCTAGCATGTGTGAGACTGAGAGTTCCTTCCCTAACACCACACGCACACATACATACACGCACACATGCACACACACACACTTACACATCAATGGTTAGTCTATATTACCAATACTTAAGGGAAAATACTAAAATTTGGTCAAATGTGGCATTTATGTTTATTAGCCTCACTGTGGGTACTCTGAGTCTCAGATTTTTCATTTGTCTCTTGGAACTATAATAATGTAGGAACTATAATAAAATTACAGGATACCATGGTGATTGTACTAAATGTGAGAAAGTGCTCTGGAATTTATTCACATGCACGTGCATGTGCACACATATTTAAAGTTGCAAGTTATAATGAATATTTCATAATAAACACCGTATTTCATTGCTTCCTGTTTTCTCAGGATCACCCCAAGGTGTGGATAAGTAAGAAAGTAAAACAGAACAAAAAAGTGTTTAAGTTGGCTCCCATCTCACATTCTTCAGGGTGTGTTTGACTAGGTAAAAAGGCTGCCTTGAAATAGTTTCAAGAGAATTGCTTTTCCTTCTCCTTTTTTGCTTTAGCATCTGTACATAGAGAAATATTTCATTCTAAAGCATAAGAGACAACTGAGGAGAGATGCAATGACACTTTAGGCCAGGACCACCAGGAAGGTGCTGCTTGCCCATGCTATAAGTTAGGGGTGCCTTTGTTTCTGGATCCTTCCTTTCTGTAGCCACCCAACTTCCTGCAGCTATTCCTAAAGATAAGTGTCAGAGCATACTAGAATGTTTGGGTCTGTCCATCCTGAAGTCACCCTGCACACGCTGCAAAGCTACTCTCAGGAGTCCACATGCGCTCCTTGAGAACATTAGCAAAGAGCTGCCAAAATCACCAGGGTCACAAAGGACTCCATTCTCTGCTTTTGCACATGCCGTTCCCATTGCTTGGCACGCCGTGCTGCCCATTGCCCTTTTCTGCCTAGTAAACAACTAACTCTCTAAGACTCAAATCAGACATTCCCTTCTCTGTGAAGTGTCCCCAGTTCCTTCATATTATTTTATGGTACTAAATTTATATAAGGCAATCTCATTGGGTGTGCAGTGCCTGTTATATGTCTAGTTAACTAACAGACCAACGATTCTGTTTGGAGACAGCAATATACAGAACAATGGAAGGAACAAGTAATAAGGTAGAATGCTGCAAGGGCAAAGTGCTAGGAGTCCCAGAGCACCACATTCCAGGGACCTGCACTCCTCCGCCCCAGGTGCTGTCCTTCGCTGTCCAGTCTGATGGAAGTAATTTTAAGGAAGGATGATAAAAATACCATACTATGATATTTCAACAGTTTCTTAGGTCAATCATTATCCTAGGGTATAATTTCTTTATATGGCATATTTGCCCACAGGCTCAGGTGTCAGATTTATTTTTATAATATCCATAATGAATCCATTTATAGATGATTTACATAGGCCAGCCCTGACCCAAATCGGCTGAGATTCCAGGCTTCACTACCTGGAACGACACAATAGCAAGTGCTCTATAATACAGAAACTTGAGCAGTGATGGGGCATTGTAGAAGAATCAGTCTGTTGTTATTGTTCTTGTTTTAAATATTATTTGTTCTTTTGGGGGGTCCCAAGTAAAAGTCTTTGGGACAATATATTTAAACAATTGGTGTTATGGATGACAGCTCAGAGGGAAAAGTACATCAATGTGAGGGATGCTCTGGATCCTTGAATGTCTACCTTGTTCACATGAGAAAAGATGTTTAAGATTTCAACTGCTTCTGTCCTTCACAGAGAGAGAGAGAGAGAGAGAGAGAGAGAGAGATGCCATAGGAGCTGAAGAAGGCTCAAAGAGCATTAGAGTACTTACTGGTCCTTGGAGTTAATGAAATAAACTAGTAGTTACCAAATTTTGGTTGAGCATCATTCCATTACTTGGGAGCATTATATTCTTTTGTTTTAATGTAGATTCCTGAGATCCATCCCTGAGATTCTAGTTCTGTAAGACTAAGATGGCACTTATAACCTGTACTTTTTTCTTTTTAAAAATGTTCCCCAAGTTTTTATGAAGAGTGACCAGCTTTGAAAACCACTGATTTAAACCATAGATTGTATCAGTGATCTTGAAATGTATTTTGCAGGCAATTCAGGTTGCATATAAGATAATACTTTAAGAAATCTACAGGTATTTTTCATCTCACTATTATTAAAATTTTTATTTTGAAATACAGGTTCACAGAAAGTTCCAAAAAATAGTACAGAATCCCACATACAATTTAACTGGCTTCTCCCAATGATAACATCCTATATGGCTATGATGCATTATCGAAACCAGAAGATGGACATTGTTGCATTACTGTTAGCTAGACTTCACTCAATTTGCACCATTTTTAACCACCATTTATTTGTGTATGTATAATTCTAAGCAATTTCATACCATGTATAGATTCATGTAGCTACCACCTGTGTTGAGGTACAGAAGTGTTCCTCTACCACAAATTCTCCTGTTGTTGTCCCTTGATATGAACACTCACTCCCTACCCAATCCTCCATCTCTGTTCTTTAGCAACCACCCATCTGTTCTCTATCTCTAAAATTCTATCATCTCGAGAATGTCTTATAAATGGGATTTATATCATATAGTAACCATTCAAGATTGACAGCTTTGCCATTAAGCAGAATGATTTTGAGGTCATTCCAGGTTGTTATACATACCTACAGTTCATTCCTTTTTTTTTAATTATGGAATACTATTACTCCATTCTCTTGGCCATACCATCAGACTTTGCTTAAACCTTTGCCCACTGAAGGACATTTGGGTTGTTTCCAGTGTTTCACCATTAAAGAAATAAAGTTGCTATAAACATTTATGTACAGGTTTTTGTGGGAATATAATTTTTCATTTCTCTAGGTTAAATACCAAAGGGTACAACTGCTGAGTCATATGGATAATACATGTTTACTTTTGTAAAAAACTGCCAAAGTTTTCCAGAGGGGCAAAAACATTTACACATTCCTATCAATGATGTGAGAGATGGTTCCTCCATACACTCCCAGCATATGGTATGACTTTTTACTTTAAATGTTCTAATAGCTGTGTGATAATAATTTATGGTGGTGCTCTATATTTTTATATGCAAAAAAAGAAACTAAGGTCTGTTCAGATTTAAGAGATACAATGAAATAGTATTGTAATTTATATATCTAAAAATAAGAACAGAGTATCTCACCATGCAAATCAGCATTAATCACTGATTTTGCAACCATATAGGATTAGGAATCTATCACCTTATTAAGGATTAATTTCAACAGTTAATTAGTCTAACAGGCTACAAAATAAACAAGATTTTTGTCAACAGGTACATGAACTTCTTTTTCTGAAGCATCTAATCCATTCTGTTCAGGTAGATTAGTTCTATCACTGTAGTTTCCAAACATGTCACCTGAAAATGTGTCTGTGACACAGGACCGTGGCAATCACAGAAGGAAGCCACAGGATCAGGGCTTGGCTCGACCACTTACTGCTCTGCAAGCCACCTGACTGCATCAAGTCTCTAAAACTGGAATAATAACCCCTGACTGCATTCAACAATTCTCATTTGTTGTACACCATTCCTAGGCAAATTTCTTATGCTTCCTAGGAAAGTATCAGTGGATTAACTGTCCTCATTTTGGAAATAAAAGATTGTATAAGCAATTTATTAGACTTAGCCTGACAGAATTTATAGTTTATATTGAGGCACTAAGCTTCCTATCACTATTATTAGTGGCTAATAATATTAACCAGTATTTATGGAAAGCATTATTAGCGATAATACATTTATATTAGGACATATTTATTAGTATCATAGTATTTGTTTTATAATTTATAATAAAATTAGTAACAACATGCATACATTTATAAAATGCATTTATTAAAGAAATACTATTTTATAATGTTATCAATATTACTTATTAATAATAACAATAAGTCATGTTTATTATAAAAAGAAAATATATTCCAAGAGGGCAAGGATTAGTCTTTGTCTTGCTAACTTCCATTACTTCAGTCTCTAGAATGGTGTCTGCCACAAAATCTGTTTTACATAAAAGACTGTAATTCCTCAAAATTGTAAGGTATTTTATGTTTCAAGAACATTTTCACACTTATCATTATATCTGATCCTCAAAACAATCTTAAAGATAATATTACCAGCTAACTTTATAAATTAAGGAGACTGTGGGGTAGGTAAGTGTCATGCCCAGGTCAGGTGGTAAAACTGAGGCCGGAATGTAAATGCCCGGCCCCCCAATCCAGCGCTGCACCCTGCAGCTTTTGAGTCCCAAGAAAGCCTATGACTACTGGGTAAGATTTGATGGCATCCCAATAATTATAGGTTATTTTCTCCGCAAGATGATGTGATTTAAATATCAAATTAGTACAAGTAATATCTGATCTTTTCATGAATGTGCAGCTTGTCCTTTTTTCCCAGAGGACCTGAAAATTAAATTCATATACTACACTCCACAGTGATCGATGAGGCCCAAGCTGCTTACCTTGATCCAGTAAAGGGGCATGCCAGTCAAACCCGAGCTTTGTTAGAGTCACTGATGTTTCAGTGAATCTGTGCCTATCCTCCATGGTACACCATATGTAATTATAAGTAACTTCTGAGACATTGCAACTGCTCGCTTGTGACTGCTGGCAAATTGAACGTGACTGTCAGGACTGCAAAAATAAGATGCTTCTCATTTGTACCTCCCAAGTCACAAGCAAGTGTCACCTTCCATGGGATCAAAGAATATAGGACTCCAGAGACTAGAGAGCACATTGTGAGTCTAAATATTCAAATATTATCATGTTCCACTACTGATTATTCTAGATTTATAAAGAGGCTTTTGTAACAGTAAGAAGAGAAGCAGCACTAAACTGGCCTATACATTTAAGACAGATACGGTGAGTAAAGCCCATTCTAAACTATCCCTTTAAACATTTTGCCACAGTGGCCATCCATCTCCCTCACCTGTTACTTCTCTATTGAGAACACAGAAATGCCCTGCCTAACCAGAACATGTGACTTTGCATCACTCATCACCAATTCTTCACCAAGTGTCAACAATCAAGGACCCAGCAGTTCCTAGGAACCAGGCACCAAGCTTACCTCTTCTTACAGACAGTGAAGGAATAGTGGAAATACTACATTTAGTAAACACGGGTTCTGGACCCAGATCAGCTGCAAACTCTTGGGTAACCTTGGGAAAGCCTTTCCATGCCATCTCAGACAAAGGGAAGAACTAGACTAGATAACCTGCAAGGCCTTTTCTAATTCCACTACCCAAAGACTTTGTAATTAGTGCATGAAAATGGCCCTGCTGTGAAGTATAAAGGAAGTAGGTTTGGGCACCACTTCCACCATGGAAGACTGGTGCCATCAGATGCCATGTTTGTATCGCTAGGGTATTTTGCTATAGTTACTATGCCAATTCCATATTAGCAATGGTTATAACTATTTCCTCTCCCTGGAATGTAATAACCTCAGGGTAGCAGAAAGCTCAGAAAAATCTAGTGAAATAAATTATACCTTGCAACCCCCATCTGATAAAATTCATCTTACCTCTCATGATCTATCAATTTTTTATAATGTGCTTTTATTTTTTTACAGTACCGGGGATTGAACCCAGAGGCATTCTACCTCCGAGCTACACCCCCAACCCTATTTTTTATTCTTTATTTTGAAACAGGGTCTCACTAAGTTGCGGAGGCCTCACTAAGGGACTCACTAAGTTGCAGAGGCCGCGAACCCGGATCCTCTGGTCTCAGCCTCCCAAGTACTGGGATTATAAGCGTGAACCACCACACCTGGCATATGATATACTTTTATTGGTGCGTTATATTCTCACATCATAATGTAAATCATGTTGAAAGTTAGGTAAAACATGCAAGCAAAGCTAGAAAACATGGGCTTTATTTACATCAAATAGAAGTGTATGAGATAATATACATAGGAATCATTTATGAAAATGGTCACCAGTTGGAAATTTATTTCAAAGAAGAATCACAGAATAATAAAACAATGGAGTTATAAAAGAAATGAAGTTTTCAAGCCCAACTTCCAATTAATAGAATCTTTTAAAATCAGTAAGAGCTCCAGATATGAAGATCTGGCTCTACTCTTACTTTTTAAACAGTACTTCCATAAGCTATTGTACTTCTGGTAGTCCACCAATTAGAAAATGGGAATAACATCTTTTCTATCTACCTGAAAGAGTAAAACTTCTCATCCGAAAATTAAAAGACAGTGAAATGGAAGTGCTGAATAAACTGTAAAGGACTAGACCAATATAAAAGGATTCTGCTGAAAAGCATCTTCAATGGGTTCCCTATGGATTAACTTTTTCAAAAATCTAACTAAAAATTTTTCTAAAAGACATTTCTGAGATTGGAAAAAGTCAATTCCAGACCACAAGACAATGCCAAATTTTCAAACTTGCAACTTTACAAATTATTCTGTATGAGTATCTATTACAATGATGGGTAATAAAACATAACCAAATTTTGATCAGCTAAACTATTAAAAGAGAGCAAGAAAGGAGACAGAGAGAGAGAGAGACAGAGAGAGAGATTCTAATTCCTAGAGTATATAAAGGAAAGCTCACATACTTTGCTATATACCTGGAACAGAAAAATAACTATACTTTGTTGTACCATCAAAGTTTAAGGCTTTTTCTTTTGTTGTCTTGTTGCCTTTACAGTGTTGTTTTAAATCTGATGCAAGGAGAGGACCCAGACTGCATGATAAACTGAACCAAATGGTAGCACTTTAAAGACCAGAAGAATAGCACATTATTATGTTTTCCTCATCAGTACAGAATAGAAGTTAGTGGAACAAAATCACAAATACATAACAAAATAATTTCACAAGAAATGATACTGACAGCTAATACTATAAAAATCTATAAGACCAAACTTGAAACACACACACACACACACACACACACACACACACACACACACAAAAGGGTATTTAGAAATGTAGGGAAATTCAAAGACAGCTGAAGAAACACATGTCTTTACAAAATCAATGAAAAGTAGGAGAACAATGGGAGTTAAATAAAAAGACCTAAGGCATAAAGAGCTACTAACTGGGAAAAAGCAACACCCCACTTTTAAGTGTGCCAAAGCCCTTTAGAAAAAGGTTATTAGCAGAATATCTTATAAAAGAAAATTATAACATATGAGTATCACATAAACATAAGTTGATGTGGAAAATGTGGGTACTTTTATATTTTCACAGTCAGAACTTAAAAATGAGAAAGCAAACCCCAGAGATTACAGACATAATTTCAAGGTGAGAAATATAATTGGTAACTTGAAGGTAGCCGTGGTTAAACAACTTCTGGACCTACAAAGCTCAAAGAATGGGTACGGTAAGATATAAATGTAACTGAAATATGTAGGTCGAAACTGCACGTGGATACGGACAACAAGTTCACTTCAAAAACTTACCAGCCACGAGTTAATAGAGAAGGAAAGCTCCCTTCTATAAGCTTCCATTTCTTTATGGGTAAAAAACACTTCCTATGGTGGTCATGAAAAGGTGATAATATAATAATAAAAAAGCATAGTGCCTGGTACATACTACATGTCCAGTAGGTGACAGAATAAGAGTAAGAAAAATAAAAAACTGTCATAGAAATTTGATGGTCAGAGTAAGATGTTTGTGGAAACCTGGGGAAGAGACTGATTACTTCTGATCTAGGCCACCCCAGACATTTTGGAGGGAAGTGATACAAACAGGTTTTCAACAAGTAACAGCAGCATGTGGGATGGCATGCTGAGAAGGGAAAAGAGTTGTGAGCCACAGAGTTATGCAAACAAATCAGAATTCACTCCAGTGTTTCTGGAGAAGTAGAAAGTGGGTAAACCACATAGTATGCACAGGGCATCTCAAAGCAGGGGGGTCATGAGCAGGCAAGCCCACTGTAAGTCATGGCATGCAGAGAACTATGTGCGTTCTCTATTCTCATCTCACATGCACCGTTTATTAGCCTACTTAATATAGAACCTGTACTTTATAACCTAACGCTGGGGCATGTCATCAACTGTCATCTATACTAAGATTTCTTCACCTCATCGCCTTACTCTATAACTATGCCTTTATTTCTGTCCTATTAGAAGTTCTTTTGAGTTCTCCCCAAAGTTAAGAGACAAAATAGCATGCCTTTAGTGATCAGACAAGGGGAGATGTTGAGAAAACGAATGAGGAAGGCAACACATGGCTCCTGTTGCCCCTGTGAAGGAGATCCTCTGCCAGATCCCAATTCCGAGCCCCACAATCGCTAAAGAATGTCACGTCAAAGAAAACCAGTGCCACGGAGTCCTTGATTAGTTGCAAGATGCAGTTTCTTTCAAGGACAATACAACCTCCAGCATGGCTATGAAGATCAGGAGAGCACCAAGGCTTCTTTTATTGTTTTTCAAGAGCAGCTCTCGCCGGGCGTGGTGGCGCACTCTTGTAATCCCAGTACTTTGGGAGGTGGAGACCGGAGGATCCATGTTCGCCACCAGCCTCAGCTCGCTTGCTCGCTCTCTCTCTCTCTCTCTCTCTCTCTCCCTGTCTCTCTCTCTCTCTCTCTACTTAGTGAGGCCCTCCGCAACTTCGTGAGACCCGGTTTCAAAATAAAGTATAAAAAATAGGGCCGGGGGTGTAGTGCGGAGGTAGAATGCCCCGGGTTCAATCCCTGGTACCACAAAAAAAAAAAAAAAAGAGCAGCGCTCTCTCTCTCTGATGGCCGTGTTGTCACCTTTTCTAGAGAGAGGATACCCGAAGGTCCACAGCCACAGCTTCAGGCATGCTAATGCACGACACACCTTAAGCATCCAGTCACTTTATACCAGCTAGACATCTAGACCAGGCTTCTGACATCAATCCTAAAATACTAATAGACTAGCAAAGTGTTTACTGGGAACAGGAGAGGACTAGGAAGAAAAAGACTAAACAATAACAGAATATGAAAAGATTCTCGTGAAATATTCCTAAAACAAACAAGCTAATGTCATCCAAGAAGCAATAGAAAAAAAATCATGGAGAGGGTAAAATACTCTTTTAAGAAGGTGAGATAGGGGCAGAAAATAGAGAAAGACAGGCTAAATTTCCTTTTGTCACTTCTTCTTTCTCAGCTTCTAGAAGTCTAATATTCTTCTGCGTGTTAGTTATAAGTTATTGCTTCATGGGTTTGAATGAGCTGCTGACACTGATTGGCAAAAACATGGAACCTCTTCAACCAAAAAGTATGGCAGCATTCATACTGCCTGTGTGGCTTAGCATGAGACTGTGCACAGCCACAGACAAGGAAATGCTTAGTTCATGACTTCCAAACTCCACTTGAAGTAAACTGAATGTATTTGTATTAAAACCCCTGAAACTAAGGCTTCACTCAGAATTGTCTGTGAGCTGTAACGAGTGCAGATCTCACCGAGCTCTCTAGACAACTTCATCCTACAAAAGCCGACAGGGGCAAAAGGAGCCTAAGAAGGTAAAATAACTCCAGGCACCTTATTAGGCTCATTTCATATGGGCTTGTCATTGGACTATTGCTTGGCAGCATTTTGGATCAAATGTCCATTGGCAATAGGGAGGAACCATTGGATGATAGACGACACAGTCCCACGGAGAACAGGCAAGGGAATGGAAGACAAGACAGTATAAGGGCACTGAGCTATGAATGAAGAGGCCACATTTCTAGTTTGGACTCCAGTCCTACTTATAACTGTATACCATAACTATATAACCCCTATGAGGTCTTAATCTCTTTGTTTCTAAAAGAGGGGTTGATCTAGATGGTTACTGGCAGCTCATTAATTAACCTTTGATAGAACAAAACCTATGTTAAATATATTCTGAATTCATGAGCTACCTTTTGCCAATATAACACTGTACTAATCACCTATGTTACAATGAACTATGTTACAATGAACTCGCCAACTGCAGGCATCCAACCCTGAAATACAGCACTTACCCTCGCCTCCAGGTTGCTTGTATGGGTTGTACTTCGGTTTTGGAGCAACTACTGGTGCAAACTTCTTGGGTGGCTGTTGTGTAGACACTGAAATACTGGGGGTCCCAAAAGAATGGGTGGTCTCCATTCGTGCAGGCACGTGGCCGAGGGGCTCACCAGTGCTTTTGGGTGGCAGCCAAGATGGATGAGACATTGTTGGAATCTGAAATTAAAAAGAAATTCTGTTGGTATCGAAGCATGGAAATGAAGGTGGCATATCTCATTTGTTTTTTTCAGTGCTGAGGATTGAACCCAGTGGAGTTCTACCTCTGAGCTACACTCTGAGTCGTATTTTATTTTTTTAGTTTGAAACAGGGTCTCACTAGGTTGCTGAGAGTCTCGCCACATTGATGAGGCTGTCCTCGAACTTGCAATCCTCCTTTCTCAGCCTCCCAAGTACTGGGATTACAAGTGCACCACCTCGCCCAACTTGTTATTTCATCTTAATCCAGACTTAATGAATCTTTATAAAGCTCTCTGGAAAGAAGAATGATGAAGGAAGAAACAAGAAGGATAAAAGCATATGGAAGAAGGACAAAAGGATAGGAAGAAGAATCAGCAGAAGGAGGAGGTGAGGAGAAAGAGAAGGAAAGGTGGATGAAAAGGAGAACATTTCCTCTTACTTGAATACCTCCCTTCCAATAATTACCCATGTTAGTGCCTGGCACTCTTGGGGAAGCAGATATGAGTGAAAAAAATGGTTCCTAACATGAAAAAGAATCCATATAATTGAGAAAAAAGCTTCAACTCTATAAATGACCTATTAAAGCAAGTATGATATCTATTAAATGGTGATACCTAGATTAGGTGACAAGTTACCTAAGTGAGGTTTAAAATTTTTAGAAAGAAAAGATAATTGCTGGGATGCAGAAAAAAGATCACCTTTTGCCAGGAGCAGAACCCACAAGACTTCAGTGATGAGGTGTTGTTCAGACTGGTCCCCAAGTACTGACCAGAGACTGAGCCTAATCAATGTTAGTAAAGTTACATAGGCAGAAAAATGCACAGCACTTACATTTAATGTGGCTGTAGGGGGAAGAAAAGCAAGTAGCTCGCCAAAGAACTAAAACATGTGATGAAAGCAAATTGACACAGCTTTGCTTGCACACTTGAGGATTTACATTTATTCTGTAAGCATTTAAAAAACACTAAAATTTTATTTTGGTAACAGGGGAACAACAGATATATGACAGGACACTTTATTTTTTATACTCTTATTGGTGCATTATAGTCTCACATCATAATGTAGTTCATAATGATAGTGACATACATGCACACAGCACTTGAGCCCTTGAAAGAGCAGCTCTGCTCCCTACCAAGTGGCACTTGGAAATGGGAAAGAGGGAGACATTGCTTGCCACAGTGTCTAGAATAATGACTGACATGTAGTAGCAAAAGAATAGGATATTTGACAAAGAGATGCCCATCAAGAGTCATGCTGAACTGATACTATGTTGGAAATTTAAGAAAAACTTACTTTAAAAACATGGAGGACAACCAGGCCAGCATGATGTTGTTCTGATCAGATCATAGGCATTATATGCATCAGGGAAAATGATGTGTCCTCTGTAAGGATGAGCCAGTCACTCCTCCAGGCAGCCTTCCTGCTGGGGATGAGCCTGGCAGACTGCTGCTGAGCAGGGCTCTCCAAGCCTGATTGCAAGAGCTCTCCAGCATGAGGAGGCCCGGAAGGTACTGTGCACCCACCCCCAGCCCCAAATCCACCTAGTAATTTATTAATTGAACTGAATTAATTAAGAGGGTTACATGATTACCTCCAGATGTCTACAAAGACAAAGAGCACAGGAAATGCATGAAAAAACAAAAGCACGAGCCATAGCAATGGAGAGACAGGTAGAAAAGGAGAACTGGAACACAGCATAGCCCTGGAATTAGCATCAGTCCACACCATGGATGAACAGCAAGACCTGGAACCCCTTCCAGTGCCTCAGATACGTCCACTCCCTCAAAATCAAGATTTAAAAAACTGGTCCTCCTTAACTCACTAGAGCTCCCATGACAACCAATGAAATAAAATCAAAGTGCTCTCTGTACTGAAAAGTTCTATGCAAAGGGAGGGAAAGGAACGCCTCTATTCCCATAGAAGGTCATTAAGATTCAGATGATCATTGTACAGCAAGGAAAACACTTAGAGGGGTAGTTTCCTCAACAAAAGATGACAACAGATGAAAGGGAGAGAAGGGGGAGGGAATAGGGTGGGATTGGAGGGAGGGCTAAATGTGCAATGTGTGCATGTATGATGTTCATACCCTGACATATATCAAAATGTATAATTACAATGCACCAATAAATGAACATAAAAAAAAAGATGACAACATGAATCAATGAGGACTACCCTGAATTGGAAATCAAGATATTCGTTTTTCCTTCTGGTTATAGGACCCTTCTTTTCCTTTTCTTCACACATGCCTTTTGTATATGCATGTACACATATATACTTTCAAAGTTGTGAGTTCCTTGAAAAAGCAAAGACTGTGTTTCATAGAGCCCTAAACTATGAAAGTGTGGCACAAAACCAATATAGAGAAACAATAAATATCTGTTTTACTCATAGTTCCTAAATCTGGTGGCACATTTGGAAGCATTTGAGAAAAAATTTAAGTACCAAACCAAGTCTATCTCTCAGAGATGAGAAACAGTTTGTCTGTTTGTTTGTTTGTTTGTTTGTTTGTTTGTTTGTTTGTTTTGCAGTACTAAGGATTGAATCCAGGGTCTCACACATGCTAGCAGAGGACTCTAACACTGAGCTATATCCCCAGCCAGAGAAATGCTAATTTTGTTTCTGCTTTTAACTGAGTTTCAGTCTTCTACCAAGTGGGGACAAAAAGCAACTGTTTTGTTTTCACCCTGTCTACTGTGGCTATAAATGGGACCAAAAAAGGCCTAAAGTTTTAATGTACTCTGCATATTTGTAGTATAAATTTTAATTGTACATTTTTTGAATGTGTTAATACTATCCTTGTATTTTTTCTGTAAATTTAAAGTTATTTCCAAATGGAAACTTTTTTAAATGGGTTAATTGAAAATCCAGTGACTTCTAAGAGAAGCACGTTTCCCGTGCATTTCTATGTTACTTAGTGACTGTGGCGTGTTTTTGTGGATGTACCACAGACATGAAAGAACTGGCTACTTCTGGAAGGGTTAAAAAAAAAAAGAAAAAGAAAACTTAAGCATAGATATGCCAAGCATTAGCCCCATCATTGGCTCAGTGATCCCCAGCACCATGAATCACCCTGACAACTCAGGAAGCACTTCCAGCTCCTCCTCCTGAGAGAGCCACATCTGTTCGCAGGTGCTCTTTGTAGACTCATCTCTTGCCATCCTTCTTCATGTCAACAGTAACCAATGGACGGACACCATTCCCAAGATTTAGAATGAGTACTCATGATTCTGAACACTTAACCAAGCTGTGTCCACCATCGCCAATGCCATTTCTCTCCCTTCGCTTTCTACTGAGCCCTCTATTTCCATATTGCCCCAGCTCAAATGTCTCTGCCTCTGCTTCCCTAACTCCCCCCTAAGCAGAGTTATTTCATTCTTTTTCTGGGCTCTTCTAATACCTTTATCATACATATAACAGTCCACAAGGAAACAACTGATTCACTTGCCTATCTGCAAGCTTTGGGGGGAGTTCCAGTATACCAACACAATGCCTGGCCAGGAAATGATCAGATAAAATATCTTATGCAGGAGTAGAAAAATGAAGGAATGTTGCTTTCCCTCAATTCCTCCTACAAGTTCAGAATCTCCATCTCCCCTCCTTCTTATCATCCACAGACACAACCATCTCTTTTTCATTTCTCTTAATGTGATATAATGAATCATGTTGATAGATTTCCAGATATTGAACCAACTTTGCATTCCTAGAAGAAATTCTACTAAGTCATAGTTGTAGTGTTTTCATGTTAGTGAATTAGCTAGTATTTTATTTAGAATTTTTGTACATACACTCATAAGTAATATCATTCTGTAGTATTTTTATGTCTGTTCATTCTACTCAGCATTATTATGTTTTGATATGGGGGTTCTGCATCTGATTCTACTACCTAGATTAGTTTAATAGTGATCTTGAAATTATCTGATATTTAAAAGTTTGCCAGAATTCAGTATAAAGTCACCTAGGTATGACAACTTGATATGGTCTTTAAGTAACATGTACTAATTATATTTCTAATAACTTCTACAATAATGGCACTGGTTTTCTACTTCTTCTGAGGCAAGTTTTCAGCAGTTACATGTAGCAGAAAATCCATTCATTTCCTCTAGGTTTTTTTTTTATCTCTGTTCCCTTTCAATCAAGCTATCTCTTAGTTAAAAATAATTTCTTACTCACCATACATCATTTAGATCCTAGAATTACTTCCTACTAGTCCTTGGAGATGTAAGGTATGTACTCTATCCTTCAGTTCAAATTGTGTGCCCTTTCCCTACACATCACCAGCACCTGGCCTCCCACTGTCACACACTTCTCACGTGTGACTCTGCTTGGCTCTGTGCCTCTTTCCCAAAGTAAACTCTTGAATCCTTGAGAGCAGAAGTGCTTATCAATTTCTAATGCTAGGGTGTAGTCATGATAGGCACTTAATAAAAGTGTCTGTTTATTTAATGAATAAATGAATTTAATGAGTAAATGCCTATCACTGAAGCTCCAGATGAATCAGAATCTCACTCTTCACTCAAGGAGCCGAACACCTCTCTGAAGATATATTTATATGTATATAATGAGAGAGTAATGCAGAGAAAATATGGAAAAATATAGTGGCATGTGGAGAGCTAACAAAGGCTTGGCAGGGGAGCTCTCAGCCAGGCCTTTGTAAAGTGAGAGACTGAAAGGTGGAAAGGTGACTGGAGCAACAAGGACAATGACTGTAAACAAAACAGAGGGATAAAGCAAGGCACAGCTGAGGGACAGGGAGCAGACTGGCTGTCCCAAGATGAAGGACTTGCAGAGAATAGTTGGGAAATGGTCTGAAAGATAGAGTTTCCTTTTTAAAGGTCTCATACAGAGAGATAAGAAGGTAGGACTTTCATTGTTGAACAGAAATCTAACAAGAGTGAAAACTCTATGTAAGAATAGTTCACGTGGATCAAATCGAGGCCATCGTGTAGACATGGAGTCCCTCTGACCCCAGTTCTAGTCTCAGCTATTCCAGAGTGACTTTTACCAAGGGAAGACATTCATTTACAAATTGAGTATCTGTAAAGTTTTCATCAGCTTTAATATTCCACAGTTTTTCCTTCTCTAAAGTTTTAATATAGCCCTTCCTTATGGTAAATGGGTTTGAAGAAGTCTCAGGTTTAGTGAATGGATGAACTAGCACATATCAGTTGGGCTTCTTGGAGAGAGACCCAGTGTAAACACAAAGGCAAGTAGCGGAAAGACAGTGCTCTTAACTTCCTCTGGTTCTAGACAGGTTTCAGTCTAGGTTTAAAATCATCATGAAAGCAAGAAGTGAAAGGTAAGATCCCCATAGAGGCTCTAAAAATACATAAACACCATGAGAAGAGAGGAACACAGGAGCACTGGCCCTCCCTCTTCTAAGCAAGGTGCCCACTGCGGCACCCTGACAGCTGCCAGGCCCCGAGCACTGCGCTTCCAGGAGCGGTCAGCATACAGGAATTAAGGAGACCCAAAGAGATGCCACTTGTTACCTTCTCTGTCGCTCCCTTCTGTCATCTTCCCTTAACTATCCTAGGGTACAGGAAAGCCACAGGTTGACAATAAATAGCAAGTGTTTATTGAGGACTTGCTATGTACACGGTGATCCTATAATGGGCACAAAGGCATCCCACAGCCATATGAGATAGCATTGTAATTATCCATATTTAGCAAATCAAGAAAGAAACAGTGGTGGCTAGGGTGTGACTCAGGAGTAGTGTGCTTGCCTAACATGCACAAGGCCCTCCCCCAACACACATACAGAGTAAGGCCTCTGAAAGGCTATAACAGGTTAAGTAACTTGCTCAAGGATACACAACTAACAAATTACAAAGCTAAGCCTGAACGCAGATGTTTTACTCCAAATCCATGATCATCTAGCAGGAAAATAGTAGTCCTTCCTCTTATTACCTCCATTCCTATCTCTCGGATTCTAGTAGCTATAATGTCTTCTCTATTCTCTTCCTTCAAAGGTAACCATGGTGAGTCACACAATCACAAAATGAAGCCAGTAGTCAGTACACCAAACTAATCAAGGCACAACAGAACGCAAATAAAAAAAATTAAAAAACACAGGATGATCAAGACCCTTCCTCTAGAGGAAGGAAAACTTAAGACCCCAGGTCACATGACAGTTAATACCACCAAAGCTACTAAGCCTCTCTAAAAGTATCATGAATGACAACCCGCTCTCATTCACAAATCAGAACTAACCCTTGTTTGGTCATATTTTTCTTCTTTGTTTTTCTCCCCAGATTAATATTCTATTCTATAAACATTTATATAGCTGACCAAAATTTAAACACAACCAATTATTATATGGTATTTCCTTTCTTTTTCTGGGGGGAGGAGATTTCACTAAGTTGCTGAGTGTCTCACAAAGATGCTAAGACTGGCTTCAAACCTGTGATCCTCCTGTCTCAGCCTCTCAGGTACCAGGATTACAGACTTCAGTCACCACGCCCAGCTCATATATGGTATTTTATAACATCCAGTGAGTGCTACAAGGTTAAAATAGTGCTTTTCAAACACTTTGTACACACGAAACTTTTATGGGATCTTTATGTATATAGTATTCTATTTATTTTTTTGCAGTGCTGAGGACTGAACCCAGGGCTTTGTGATGTTAAGTACTACCACTGAGCTATATTTCCAACTCCTTTATGTATATTCTGTTTCAAGGATTAATAATAATTGACCAAGGCATTTGTATTAATCTCTAAATGATACCTTTTTAGTCTCTAGATCTCCCTTGGTGACTCAAGGCCTGGGTCTTGTCAGTCTTTGCTGACTAAATGAATGATATTGATAGAAGGAACAGAAATCAGCACAACTATTTTAGCAGTAGAAGAATTAGGAGACTGAGGTGCTGTGTCTTAAGCATCAGGAGTAGTAGATGCCAGACTTAAATTTAGCATTCCTATCCCTTACCCACATTTTCTTCATTTAAACAAGCAGTTCTGTTTTAAATAACATTTTCCTAAAACTTTGAAGGTTTTTTACTTTTTTCTGTATATAAAAGCCAGTACCTTCCTCGAATTTCAAAACTACTTTAGTAATCATGTATGGAAATGGCACCATGTGCCTCCCTCTCTGAGGTACAGCTATTCATCCTTTACGTGCTGGTATTTAGCTGGAGGACGCTTGATCTTCAGAATCCAGACCCACCTTCCAGCCTTAGCTCAGCCAGGAGCCTACAGTGCAACTTCTGCTCTCTCTGGGATCCAGTGATCCTCTTTTAAAGTATGGTGCTGGGATTAGATGAGTACTAATGACAAATCTGCTCACAAGTGTTTATGAGTATATGAGAGATTCTGACTGTGGAACAAGCTAACGCCAAGTAAAAGTCAAGCATGGAGATTCCAAATCATCTGTAATTCTCCTTTTAGCTAATCAGTGAGGAAGCACAACTCTTCATTTTATTTATTTTTTCTTCTTTTTTTGTCACCTGTTTCCCTGACTCTTCAACCCTCCCCACTGTGGGAGGGAGTCTTGGATTGATCTCAGAGATTACCAAGGTATCAATCAAGATTTATTATGCACAAGTAAATAAGCACTTTAGGCAAACCTTTTCCAAACGGCGTAGGTAAGTCCCTACCAGTGTAATTACGAAGCAGATATGCTGTGGCATGTGATGGAAGCGTGGGAAGACAGTGCTGGAGAATAAGGCAGGCTGAAAATTACACACAATTGTTAGTTGAACAGCAAATGTAATCACCCTGCCTCTGAAGCATCAGGTCAGATAGAGCCGGAAGGGCGAAGCAGGATCTGCCAGGGGCTGAAAATGTCAATGTATTCACTCAACTTCTCTTAACAGACAGCTCTGGCCGAACACTGGCTAAATGCCCCAATCTCTGCATGGACAGCTGGCATTGCTCAGAAGGGGTAATGAGAGAACAACTCTACAGAAATGCCAAGCCTTTATATAGGCTCTCTTGGAGACACTTGGAAATATGTGGAAACACACTAGACTTAGAAGCAGAGGACTTGGGCATAATTTCTCACTTTGTTACTAATTGACTCTATGACTTTAGTTCCCTGACCTCTTTGGACCTCAGTGCCTCGCCTTATCTGTAATCGAAAGATTAGATACTGGTTACCATTCCTTCCAACCTTCATGTTCCATAATTCCCCCACAAGTCTACAAATTGAGTGAGTTTCTTACAAACCTATGTTTTCTTTTGTTTTGTTTTGGACTGAGGATTGAATCCAGGGGCATTCTACCTCTGAGCTATGCCCCCTCTCCTTTTATTTATTTTGAAACAGGGTCTTGCTAAGTTGCTGAGGGTCTCATTAAACTGCAGAGGCTGGCTTCAAACCTGCAGATCTCCTGTCTCAGCCTCCCAAGTACTGGGATTGCAGGTGTACACCACCACACCTGGCTACAAAACTACGTTTTAACTCCTAGAGCCCCACAGACTGCGGAGTGTAGAGTGAAGGAAGGTATAGTGGAAATCAGTACATTAAACCTATCTTGCACAGTCAGTATACATGGAAATTAATGTTAACAGTGTAATATCTGCTCCTGGCAACACTGTGGGTGACAAGAAAACCCCAATTCCATTTGAGGACCTCAAATAGACCAAGAAGCAGCAAAGAAGAGAGGCACCAGGTTCAGACAAGTAAACACTGGCTCTCATAAAGAAGCAGGCAACGTGGAGACATGCCCCTACAATGCACTTTCACTTCAGATTTACAATGTCCCTCCAAAAGGAAACAATCAGCCCTGACAGGGAAACAATCGCACTGGAAGACCAGGACTCCCTAGAGAAGGTTAAGGAGAGAGTGGAACAAATACCAACTAACTGGCCTTTTGTCTGACACAATTCCTATTAGTCATGGAAAAAACCAGACATGGTTGACAAGAGCCCAGACAGGCTATTCAAGAGCCAAGAGGTCACTGAGAATCCCAGCTAGGAGAAGTCTTAGGAACTGATGTGTTTCTTCTACTTTCAGTACTGTATTCAGAGAACATGATTTCAAGAAGCTGAAGTGGCTTATCCAATGTAATAGAGCATATCAGAAGATTCATGCAAACCAAGATTTTCTGCCTCCAAAGAGGCGGGGGAAGTTTTACCAGACAAGTTAATAAAACTTTGATTACTGGATGGTAACCAGATACAATAGAGACAAGACACTGAAATGGACAGAGGAGTAAAGAATCTCTCTGCCCTGGGGATTCAGCACCCATGCCATTGAAAATTAGCACAGGAGACCCCAACCTTATAGCCTAGGTTACATTTAATGGCAGTGGTTCTACTTGGCTAAGTGACCAAGAAAGCATTCATTGTCTCTGGAGCTCAGTTTCCCCAGCTCTAAAATATCAACCAATCAACAAAATCTTCCCCCCACAATAACATTTTATGTGTTGTAATGGCTCCTCTGTGTAGTATCTATGCATGCAAAAAATATATATCTGTAATATGCACACACACTCTCTTAAGGAGGCTTCTTCCAGTTGTCTGATTGTAACAACAGACTGTTTCTTACAAGGTTGAGAGGGAGGCAAACAATGGCTTGAGCTCTTCTGAGTTCAGTAAGTCTACTTCTGAAAGTGGAAATCTGGATTTATAAAGATGACATGCTGAGGACCTAATACATAAAGGTTTTTACCCCTCTAAGAGGATAAAAAAGTGACAATGGGAAAAATCAACAATCTAATCTAGAAAAAAGCCTAGCAATCTCCTTAGTGGTTATCTAGAATCTTCCCTCTCTAACCCTACCAATAAGTGGGTAGGTCTGCAAGTTAATTGCTGTTCATTTGTCTGCGTTCCCCTGACAGCCTGTTCAAACTTGTATTAAACACATAAACACTGTGTTTTAGTTATCTGTTTACCAGTCTGTCATGCCCATTAGACAGGCCACAGAATTTTACTAGCACTTGAGGGATGTTTTAATTACTCTTAATATTTTAATAATTTTGTTTGTATTTTCCTTTATTGTAAATTCACTTTGATATCCCAATAAAACGAAGACGATACTAGAAAAAAATCTATCTCATGTATATGCTAAAAAAGTTGAAATAATTTTTTCTTCAATAAATATGAGTCTACTATTGATGAATCTCAGGCCATATTTACATCTGACAACACCACATGTATCTGTATGAAACTATGTATACTCAACCCACACAACCCACTAAGAGTCATCATAGCTACAAATCACGGAGTCGACTACTGTTCTTGAGCCTTTTAAACATCACATTGCTCACAAAACTGTCACTCATCAACTGGGCTATTTGTACCCTATGTCACAACCGTTGTATGTAAACCAGCTTGGAGCCTTTGCATTGAGTTTGAACATTGTAATTTGAGTTAATATTATTGAATTTAGATATTATTATAATTAAAATTTCCAGATTAATCTGTGTTTCTAATTACTTGTCACCTTAAATTTCTGCTAAAAATGAAATCTACTTGATTCTGATGTCAAAATAAAAGCATACTGCTAAATTAAAAGTTGTAAATGCCCAGATAATTGAAAAATAAAGTAGGAGAAAGAGATAAAAATTTTCAAGCATCAAGAACCACAAGATAGCTGGGAGGCTGAGACAGGAGGAGGTCAGCTTCAGGAACTTTGTGAGACCCTCAGCAACTTAGGGAGACTCTGCTTCAAAATAAAAAAAAATAGGAATGGGGGGTGTAGCTGAGAGGTAGAAAGCGCCTGGGTTTAATCTCCAGGACCATAATAAAAGAAAAAAGAACCACAAGACAGTTTTAGAAAACAAAGAGAATTAATTTCATGTATGATATGCTTTGAAATAATAACTTTTGTTTAACACCAATCCAAAAACCTAAAGAAATTATTTTTCAGTATTTGAACTGCTATGAAAAACAGATAAGTTTCTCATCAGAATGGGTTATAAATTTAAATTATGTAAGAAAGGCTAGTTTTGCAAGTTCACATTTAATAGGTAAACAATTGGAATCATTTTCAACTAGTGACTTTATTCTTAAATCATGTTGGAAGTTGTTCCACTTTTCTTTCAAGACTGAAACAAAGGCCAACTCTGGTGAGGAGATGACCAATGGCAGCTGAGTCAAAATGAACTAGGCTGTTTCAGATCACCTTCTGAATCACACCAATGGAAGATATTCCCCTTTAAGTTTCTCTCGATGAGAGGACTGGTGCTGAATATTCTACATTTTTATGCATTCTTGCCACTATGAAAAAAATAGGAAAACTGCACAAAGAATATACTCAATTGGCTAATTGAAGGTTATTCTGAAGAAATAACCCACACAGGCACACACATTATATTTGTTGTTGTTGTTGTTTTTATATACTTTTACTGGTGCATTGTAGTCTCACATCATAATATAGTTCAGAGTGGTGGGGACATACATGCACACAGCCCTTGATGAGCTTCCTGCAGGCTTCCTCCCACTCCCTCCCCTTCCCCACGCATGATCTCAAGATTGGCATTGGTCGTTTCACAGATGTACATAATATCAGTGGCAGTGTTTCCTTCATTAATTCTTCCTCCCTCTTCCCCACTACCACATGCCTCTACACCCCCTCAATCACTCCCCTGGGGGTTCTCCTCCACTATCTAAAGTCCAGCTTGTATCCTCATTACTCCCTAGCTTCTGCATATGAGAGAAAACAGATGACCCTTCACTTTCTATGACTGGCTAATCTCACTTAACATAATGTTCTCCAAGTTCCTCCATTTTTCTGCAAATGACATAATTTTGTTCTTTACTGCTGAGTAAAATTCCATTGCGTGTATATCCCATAATTTTATAATGCATTCAATCTGCTGATGGACACATAGGTTAGTTCCATAATTTGGCTATTGTGAATTGACGCACACACATTTTAGACATCGTTTAAAGCAGTAGTTAATTACTCAACACTCAACAATAGAAAAATTTAATATCCACAAACCATAATTCTTTTAATTTTTAAATTTCATTTATTTATTTTTTGTAGTACTGGGGATTGAACCCAGGGGTGTTCTACCACAGAGCTAAATCCCAAGCCCTTTTTATTTTGAGACGCGTCTCACTAAGTTCCTGAGGTTGGCCTTGAACTCGAGATCCTCCTGTCTCAGCCTCCCCAGTAGCTGGGATCACAGGTGGGTGCCACTATGTCCAGCTGAGCCTAAAATTGCTAATGAAGATATTTCTCCTAATGTGGACCTTAGGCTGAAACTTAACCACCATCTGTGAGTTCTCTTGTATCTGTCCTGTGACAAGGAATGCATTACCTCAAAGGAAGCCCTTTCCATGGTAGAAGAGGGATGACTACTAGAATGTTCTATGTGGCTGAAACCTGTTCCATAAGGACCACCTATCTGTCTTGCCTTTGTGCTCTGGAGTCACAAAACCTCTAATACATGGCAGCCCTTCAGATATTTAAGGTAATTTACTTGTTTCATTTAATCAGTCCAATTCTTCCCTTTCTGATTCCAATTACAGTCTTTTGGCTGTAATAATGACAAAATTTTAACTCCTAAATCGGTAGCATTCAAAATTTCCTTTGACATGCCCCCAAAAAATAAGGTTTCTTCATGCCAAAACTTAAACAAGATCCCAAGTATAAAATAGACAAACTGATAAAAGTTAGCTGGGCATTTAAATCCTTATACATTGTCAGAATCTACTTCAATTTGGGGGGAAGCATAAAATATATTACCCTAGACTCCACAATACAACAAAAGCTGAGCAAGGTTGCCCTAAAATAGTATCACAACATCGATTGTGAGTGCACAGAGAACAAAGATGTTTTTTTCTTAGCTTTATTTCCTAGTGCCTAATACAACATCTAGCCCATCATCAGTGGTCAGCAAGTGATTACTGCGTACAAAAAAAGTAAACTTGAAGATTTGGAAAAAGCTGAGATCTGCTTTTGAATCATTTAAGTTCATATTTCTAACATTGTTTTCTGAGTTTCCTTATAAACCAGGGTGACCAGACATCCAATGTATGCCTGCTGTCTTGGTATAATTATTAACAGTGCCCCTTTTCAAAAGTGTTTCGGTTTAGATGAAAACTTATATAATCACCTACTTATAACACTGTGAAAATGAAGTTTTAGTGCAAGTGAATCTTGAATACAGTCACCTCCACCCCTAAAGGTTCCAGATGGCTAAAGACCCCACTCCCTGTATTTTGAATCTGCAACTACAGATACTCAAAGGATAGAGCAACTATCAGGGGGAATTTGAGAGGGTTTTGGGGGCTTTCCTGCTCTAAAAGAATATGCCCCTCAGGAGAGAGGAAAGAATAGACAAGAAGATTCCACTGAAGTAGAAGAAAGCAAGATATGGCAGAAATCTAGCAGAAGCTGTATCAACTGACCTAACAGCTTACTCTTTCTCCTTAGGAAAGGAATGTTACCTCTTCTAAGAAAATCACATTATATACTTCAATTATATCTTTATCACCTGCCCTCTACCTCTATGAATATAACCAGTAATTTCACAGTATATATTTGAATACAAAGTAGAAAAACTTTCCAATGTTTGAAACCAAAACAGTTTATTCTCCCAGCTCAGCTCAGGGTCTTCCTTTCTTATGGCATTTTTCTGATAAATAGGAATTCCCCATAGGGGAAATTTGTGTTCCATTCTGTTATATAATTAATTACATCAACAAGTAGCGATCTAATAGAACACGAGTGTTACTCAAGCCTCATTAGAGTATCTATTACACACTCAGCTATATGAAGGACACTCCTAAATATGAAAACCGTAACACTTACTGTGTTGGGTATGGTGAGACATGGGCACTCAACTTGCCATATCTCCGAGGCTGCCTTGCAAGCAGCGTATGACTATGAAAGACATTCTGCCAAAATATCTGCACTGCCTTGCGATGTGGGAGGCCAGGTAAAGTGGGAGCCATGTTTTTGCTGCTCTGGTCTATTTGCTGTTGCAAGCATGGTCATGGAGACATGGGGCTTTTCTACACCCATGTTCTCACATTCAGTCTTCAGCTTGGTCATTGTCAAGAAGCAGCTGTGACAGATGGCATGGCTGGACCCCATGCCTCAGGATCTAGTTACTCTCTTCCTGATCATGGCTTCTTGATTTCTAGTTCTCAAATACAGGGGAATATTAGTGAAAGAAGATTCATGACTTTTCTCTTTCTCAGTAACTTAGTGTAGTTCTGGGATTCATTACTAGATGCAGAGCATACAGCCTATTCCATATAGGCTTTCCAATAATTTCAAAGCAACTAATACTCAGTATTAAATTCCTTCTGCTTGAAATAGAGTGGTTTTCTTCCCATAGTAAACCCTGATTTAAAAACAAAACAACCAACCACCAAAACAACAAACCACCCAAAGCCCTTGCAATTTAGAATGCCAGAGGACAATTCTGATATTTTATCAACAGATAGGTTCAAGTCTTTCACCAGGCAAATGAATCCTGAGTGTCTATGCCATCAGCAGTTCCTGAGTTCTCCAGCCACCATGACAGAGAAGAGCCATGCACAGAGCAGATACATGCCATCCATTCTAGAGCTGCCAGTCTAGTGCAAAGAGACAGGCTCAACTCACAAAGTACTCAGTGGTGTGAACGAAGCCAGAAGAAATCTGGTCTCAACATTCTGCCCGAAACCATCCCTAAGTGGCCATGTCTTCTGATGGAGAAGGTTATATGGATGAAAGTCCCTTGATGTCTAACATTCAGCAACTCTGAGTCTTTGTACTCCTAAAGGAACCTACATGGATTCAAGTCCTAACAAAATTTCCTAAATTTTCAGTTCCCTAGAATTTAAGGTCACAACACAAAGGTCATATAACACACAGACCTGATACAGGGGGGAAAAAGGAACAGGAATCAGTAACCCACAAATGTTATGCTCTGTGGCAGTCTCCTGTTAGAAAGCCTCACGGAGGAGACTAATAACATGGCTGTGGTGGTGGTTAAGAATCCCAGAGAAGGAGCACAGCTTCTTCAGGGTCTCTGTCTGCTTTGAAATTTTCTGTCTCAGTATTTGCAGAGAAGAGGAACATTTATATGTGCTGGCTTCTCTTAAAGTGCTCAGACCAATAGATGGAGGAAAAAAATTTTAGGCAAATGCAGTAATGTTTGGATCTTTCAAGAAAAATCACTAATTTATTAATATCTCAGGAAAGAAAATTCCTGAAATTAATAAAATAGAAGCAGTTTGTAAACAGAAAGAAAAATGGCAAGAGAGACCTTGTAACATGTCTAACGAGAACTCCAACACCAGCTCCAACAGTGGCCACAGGCCACTGTAAAATGGGAAAAATAATCCCTTCCCCGCTCTGACACAGGTGTTTATGATAATCAAGTAAATAATGGGTATAAGAACATCTTGTCAGCTAGGCGTGATGGCACATGCTTGTAATCCCAATACTTGGGAGGCTGAGACAGGAGGATCACAGGTTCGGACTGTCATCAACCTAGTGAGATCCTGTTTCCAAATAAAAAAATTAAGAGTGGGGGTGTAGCTCAGAGGTAGAATGCCCCTGGGTTCAATCCCCAGTGCCACACACACAAAAAAAAAATCTTGTCAATAGCAAGGTGATATAAAGACAAAAGAAGATTATTAATAAAGGAATTTCAATGGAAAGCTGTAAATGGTACTTTTGAAGCCTGGAAAACAAAAGGAAATGTAAATATAGCTGTGATTTTACAATTTTATAACCTGAGGTAAGAAATGGTGATCAGAATTGTAACAAATAATAATGTGCAAAAGAGAAGAGAAACCAGCTTGGCTCTGTCATAATTGTCTCAGTTCCTGTAGTATACACAAGAATGGAAAGATTGCAGGGAGGGGCAGAGGAAGACATCTCAACTGTGGCACACTGAAGCCATGCAGACACAACCCCAGGAAGATAACATTTCTACTTCAGTAATAATGATCTCATAAGCCTGCTCAATGGCACATGCCTGTAATCCCAGTACGTGGAAAGCTGAGACAGGAGGATGCGATCGCAGGTTCAAGGCAAGCCTCAGCAATTTAGCAGGAACTTGTTTCAAAATAAAAACTAAAAAGGACTGGGATATATCTCAGAGGTAGAATGCCCCTGGATTCAATCTCCAGTACTGATACACTCATATTAATGATAATAATAATAATAATAATAATCTCATAGCATGTATCCTCTAAGAATTTTTATGTGCTTTATGCAAATGACTTTACCTCTTTCTCAGTTCTCTCCCTCTCTCCCTCCCTCCCTCCCCCCCACTCTGTTTCTCTGAGAACACAGACATAACTATCATAAACTCAGGAGTGAAACAATATTGATGGTTCTTTGAAGCAGCAAGCTCTAGGTCTGCTCATCTGCATGGACAAAAATGCAAAGGCAGATGTTATCCACAGCTGGATTTCAGGACCCAGAGGGCATTGGCAGGTTCTGATAATATTCAGGCAACCACTAACTCAAAGATTTCCAAGAGGAGGTGGAGGGGGACTACATAGTAGGTTATACATAAACAAAACTGCTCCAGCTGACAAAGGCAAAGCGTTCTCCCCTGTCAGTCTACTGGCGAACAGCCTGGCTGGGAGACAGGTAAGAACTGTCCTGAATGGCAGGTCCCAGGCTCTTAGACACAAAGGCATAGGAAGAGTTATAATTCATGAAGCAAAATTGCAACCTCCCGAATGGCATAGGGCTGGAGATAGCACAGAGGTCTCCAGGGTATTGGTATATCAGGTGACAGGGAGGAGAAATAAGAGGGATGAGTTAACACTGCCTATAATCCGCACATGAGAAAATCTCAGTAGCAAGCAAATGTACCAAACATACTCTCTCTAGCTCTTGTTCTCACTCTCAATTTCACTCCCGCTCTTGCTCCTGCTCTTGCTCTCACTCCCACCCCCACTCTCCTTCAAAAGTAGTTAGGGAAATTCAAATTAAAACAGCCATAGGGTACTACTTTTTAATATGAGTTTATCCAAAAATTAAAAGATCCATAAAACACACTGTGGGAATGGATGTGTGGGTAAAAGTAATATAATAATATGATTCCGTTCCATTTATTGGACACATTCCGTATCAACCATTGATGTTTTTGTTCTACAATACCAGCGTCAACTATGTGTGGCAGAGACTATCTGGATGACAAAGCCTGAAATGTTTATGAGAACCCCAGGTCTAAACTTCAAAAGAAAAAAATAAAGTTTTGTTTCCAGTTACTAAAAATACAATCTCTCTTTTTTAAATCTCTTTGCTATTTTTTAACCTTCAGCTTATATTGCGGTTTATTTTGATATACAGTCATGACGTAACTTTCATTAATGCCTACCAATTATCCCAATGCCATAAGCATAATACCTTCCTTTCAGAATGTTGTGAGGTGGTTCCTTTCTGACTCGTTACTGTCTAATGCAGTTTTGTTTCTGGGTGAGTGCGTTACTACAATGGTCTCCAGCTATTCCAGCACCAAGACGTCCATACTTCAATCAGGGTTGTCTTATTAGGTGCTTCAGCATCTGGCCAGGCTGTTCCTGTTCCTGAATTCTCTTGCTCAAATTTTCCTTAGCTACTTTGCCTGTTTATTGTCAAGAAAATTTTACAACTTTTTTTATTAAAATTCAAAAGCAACTGACTTGAGGGTTGTGCTGAGATTAAGAGAAATGTAGGGGAAAGAACCACTTAACCTCTATATTCTACTTAGGAATAATGTATGCCTCTCAATTCATTCAAAGGGTCCTTCATATGACTCAAAAAAAGTTCTAGAACCTCTTTTATAAGCCATGCACAGTTCTCATTAAAATGCTTACTTTTTGTTTTGCTGTGAATGGGATCATGAAAATTGCAGAGTATTCATTTTCAAATGAGATATTAAAAATGTAACTAGCCATGAGACACGTGGACACATATATTTAACTTTACAATAACCAGAGAAATGCTAATACCTTAAAACAGAATATTTAATCCTGGAATGATTGAGGATATACTGTCTCACACATTCCTGCAAAAATTATAGAAACATCCCACATAGAAAACAAGTCATCAGAGCTGAAGATAGAGCTCAGTGGTGGAGCACTTGAACAGCCCTGGCTTCCGTTCTGATTTCAAGAGAGACAGGAGGGGCAAGGAAGATGTAAAAGTTACTTTCTTTTTTATTTTTGTGTGTGTGGTAATGGGGATTGAACCCCAGGGGCATTCTACCTTTGAGCTACACCTCCAGCCCAATTTTATTTTTTCTTTTTGAAACAGGGTCTCATTAGGTTGATCAGAGTCTCCCTACATTGTTGAGGCTGTCCTGGAACCTGCAATCCTCCTATCTCAGCTTCTCAAGCACTAGGATTACAGGCCTATGCCACCATGCCCAGCATAAAAGTTCTTTTCTAAGACCCACAGAACAGGTCACAAACAGACCAGGTCTTCAGACTTAAGACATATTTATATTTATTCTTTCCTATGTAGCACTTTGTATCCTCAGGTTCCTAAAGGCAAACTCTGAAGTCATAATGTTTTAATATATAATAACTAATTGAAAATAACAATTTTCAATTACCTCTCTAAGATAGCAAGCAACTACTTTTGAAATCCACAAAATGCTCTGATATGCTGGAGTTTTAATTAAACTTCTCTTCAAATGTGGCTACTCAACAGAGTATGTCATCAAAATATGTCTTTTTTATTATTATTTTTTTTTACAAAACCCTGTTTT
>PVJS01014212.1:0-24178 GCA_004027185.1 Glis glis
TGGTACTGGGGGTTGAAGAACCCTGGAGCATTCTACCTCTGAGCTATACTCCCAGCCCTATTTTATTTTATTTATTTATATTTTGTGGTACTGGGGATTGAACCCAGAGGGATTCTACCTCCAACCTATATCTCCAGCCCAATTTTATTTCTTATTTGGAAACAGGGTCTCACTAAGTTGCTGAGAGCCCCTCTAAATTGCCGAGGCTGGCTCTGAACCTGCGATCCTCCTGTCTCAGCCTCCTCAGTACTGGGATTACAAACATGTGCCTCCATGACCAGCTCCTATTTTATTTTTTATTGTGAATCAGGGTCTCACTAAGTTGCGAGGGCCTCACTAAGTAGCTGAGGCTGGCCGTGAACCTTCGATCCTCTTGTCAACCTCCCAAGTGCTGGGATTACAATTGTAAGTCACCATACCCCGGCTTCCGATTTTTTTTTTTTGCGGTACCAGGGATTGAACCCAGGGGCATTTTACCTCTGGGCTACACCCCCAGACCTATTTTTTATTCTTTATTTTGAAACAGGGCCTCACTAAGCTGCAGAGGGCCTTACTAAGTAGCTGAGGCTGGCCACGAACCTGGATCCTCCTGTCTCAGCCTCCCAAGTACTGGGATTACAGGCATGCGCCACCACGCGCGGCTCTGGCTTTCTTTCTTTCTTTCTTTCTTTCTTTCTTCCTTTCTTTCTTTCTTTCTTTCTTTCTTTTTTTTTGCGAACTGGGGATTGAACCGAGGGGCATTCTACCTCCGAGCTACACCTCCAACTTTTTTATTTGTTTTATTTTGAAACAGGGTCTCTCTAGGTTGCTGAGGGTCTTGCTAAATTATTGGGGCTGGCCTCAAATCTATGATCCTCCTGTCTCAGCCTCCCAAGTACTGGGATTACAAGCGTGCACCACCATGCCCGGCCCGGCTCCGGCTTTCTAAGTGACAGTAAAGCTGGACCCTGAAGTTACCTAAATGTAAGGGAATGTGTCTTCTTGCTCAACGGGAAGCCCGGAGGTGGGTGGACCTGGCGCAGGAAGTCAGGGCTCCGTCTTGGCCTGCGCCCTCCTCTGTCTGTTAGCTAGGCCTTAGGTTGGAGCAAGATGGCGGCCTCAGTTCTGGAAATGAACTTCCCAGAGGGGCAATTTCCCAGGTTTCCCCTGCGGTGTCAGGGTGGGTCGCATGTCCTTTTGTCCACCAGTCACTGGCAAGGCCCGACTTGGACTCATCCTTTAGGGGGTCTCTGGATGTTGGGGATTCAACCAACAAGACCCTTTCCTTCTATAAACCAAGACGCTCCTGTGGCTTTGCTGAGCCCAAGACAAGGCTCTGCCCGCCCATGGTGGCCTCTCGATCGTGTGGTGACCTTGAACGCTCCGAAGACACAGCTCAAAGCCCCAGAGACGCTGGGCAGGATCCTGAGAACCAGTGGAAACACATTTTCCTCCAGCGCGAGCCAGCAGCGCCTCATGACCGCTCCTCCATGCCAGCTCTCCCGGAGGCTGGCCGCGGGGACCTCTCGACGCTCTTTCTTGGCGGGAGCCCACTTTCTTTCTTGGAAAGTTACATGTTCCTGAGCCGGAGCTGCACAGCTGCGCTGAGGTCAGGGCTGTGGGTGAACCGGCTCCGCTGAGGGTCTGATTTGATGTGACCTGGGCCTGGAAGCAAGTGAGGAGAACAGATGGCCGCCCTCCTTAACCCAGGAGTTTGGCTGGTCAGCCCGAGAAGGGGTGAGGGACTGGAGGTGACCAGTGGCTTCTGTAGGCCAAGAAACTGCAGGGCCAGGACAGTCTTTATTTAGACCGATTGCCGCAGGAATGGAGAAGGTGTTGATGTTTCGACTTCCAAAATAAGAGCAGTGTGAAGAAACCCTTTTCAGGGAACACTCACCATTGACCTCCTACTACTTCCCTACCTGGGCCCTTCCGCCCAGCCGAGGGGTGAGGTGTTGATCCCGATGACATCCCCGGGGGCCTCCCTGTCCCTTTCTTCCAGCAACTTCTTTGTCCATCTGGGCTCTCCTGGTTCTGTGATGAAAGATTTAAAAATTAGAAAATGATGATGCGGATAAAAATAGGTAAATTTACCAAGCACAACATGGTGAGGGGGTATATGTGGGCTATCTCATTTAATCTCAACAGAGAATACTACATAGCTGGGAGGCAGGGGGTCCTACAGCTCTCATTTTTTGTGTGTGTGGTATTGGGGATTGCACCCAGGGGCATTCTATCTCTGAGCTACACCCCCAGCCCTATTTTGTCTTTTTTTTTTTCAATACTGGGGATTGAACCCAGGGGCATTCTACCGCCGAGCTATACCCCTAGCCCTATTTTTTATTCTTTATTTTGAAACAGGGTCTCACTCAGTTGTGGAGGGCCTCACTAAGTAGCTGAGGCTGACCGCGAACCTGCGATCCTCTGGTCTCAGCCTCTCAAGTACTGGGATTACAAGCATGCGCCACCACACCCGGCTGTATTTTATATTTTTATTTATTTATTTATTTATTTATTTATTTATTTTGGGTGGTACTGGGGATAGAACCCAGGGGCATTCTACTTCTGAGCTATTATATATATATATATATATATTTTTTTTTGCGGTACTGGAGATTGAACCCAGGGGCTTCTACCTCTGAGCTACACCTCTAGCCCTATTTTTTATTCTTTATTTTGAAACAGGGTCTCACTAAGTTGCGGAGGGCCTCACTAAGTAGCTGAGGCTGGCTGCGAACCCGGATCCTCTGGTCTCAGCCTCCCAAGTACTGGGATTACAAGCGTGCGCCACCACGCCTGGCTTCTATTATCTTTTTATTTAGAAACAGGGTCTCACTAAGTCGCTGAGAGCCTCACTAAGTAGCTGAGGTTGGCTGCGAACCTGCAATCCTCCTGTCTCAGCCTCCCAAGTACTGGGATAACAAGTGTGCGCTACCACGCCCGGCTGTAGCCCCCATTTCACAGTTGCTGTTCTTGAGGCTGAGAAAGGACAGAGCGCCTGTTGACAGTCCCACAGCTGGGACATGGTACGGCTGGAAGCTGAGCTCAGGTGTTCCTGATGACAGAGTCTGAGCTCTTGCCTCTCAGAACCCAGTTGGCATTTTCTGCATGCTGTTCTAATAGTGACATTTTCATGGTAAAAACTGGAATAAGTCTTCCCATTAGTACCCTTCAGTGTGAGCACAGACTAAGCAATAAATATGTGCATTTTATTCATGGGACACGACACAGCAATTTTTACTGTGTCATTTGTAAAAGGGGAAGGCTGGGAATGACCAGATGTCCACCATCGTGGACAAGTCGAACAAACTGTGGTGAACCCAAATAGCAAAGTACTGAGCAGTTGTAAACAAACTGATGAATATCTTCATGTGTGGATATGAGCGACTGCCAGTGTATATTGTGAAGCAGAAAAAGACAGAAGGTGCAAAGCAGCATTATTCTTTCGGTGTAAGAGAGGGAGGGAAGTATGTGTGAGTTAAAAAAAAAAGAATTAAAAAATGAGGCTGGGCATGGTGGCGCACGCTTGTAATCCCAGTACTTGGGAGGCTGAGACAGGAGGACCACAGGTTCAAGGCTAGCCTTAGCAACTTAGTGAGGCTCTCTGCCACTTAGTGAGGCCTTGTTTCAAAATAAAAATGAAATAGGGCTGGGGATGTAGCTCAGAGGTAGAATGCCTCTGAGTTCAATCCCCAGTACTGCAAAAGAGAAAGAGAGAGAGAGAGAGAGGAAGAAGAAGAAGATGATGATGACGAGTACGACGATGATGACAACGACAATGAAGAAGAAGAAGAAGAAGAAGAAGAAGAAGAAGAAGAAGAAGAAGAAGAGGAAGAAGAGGAAGAAGAGGAAGAAGAGGAAGAAGAAGAAGAAGAAGAAGCCTACTTAATATGAGTACCTAGATAGGGAGGGAATCGAGTAAAAGTAAGATTTGTGAGAATGTATCTTATTTTATAGAATTGACTTTGGAACTTTGTATATATTTTACATAATTAAAATAAAAATAGCAACTGCTAAACACTGTAACAAATGAATCTAAGTCACTATCAAGTCGGTACCCCCTATATACACAGAGTTATTTCAAATGACTTTTTTTTGTGGTATTGGGGATTGAATGCAGGGGTGTCCTACCTCTGAGCTATACCTACAGCCCTATTTTATTTTTTATTTTGAAACAAGTTCTCACTAAGTTGTGGAGAACCTTGCTAAGTTGCTGAGGCTGGCCACAAACCTGAAATCCTCCCGTTTCAGCCTCTCAACTACTGGGATTACGGGCCTGAGCCACCATGCCTGGCAAGAAATCTTAACCTGTATTCGAAAGTTTTATTTTCAGTAATAATATTGCTATTGCTATTTTTAAAACTTTTATATGATAGTATAAGTTAAAGCTAATGGAAACTATGTTAATATCTTTAGGACTCCAAATTTTCAGTATAAAAGTAAAGAAACACACACATATATATATATATATATATATCTTTACTACATATATGTATATACTTCACTATATGAATGCATATATATGTATATATAAAATTAATATACTATATGTATGTATATATACTATATGTATAATATATGTATAGTAATTACTGTATGTATGTATTTTATATGTATATATAAAATTTTATACTATATATAAAATCTTTAAAATTTTTACTATATGTATGTATATATATATAGTATACTATACATATTAAACTCAAAGAAGTTATATAAAACCCTATAATCTTAAAATTGGAATTAAAAATATCAGAATGAACTCATGAGTCATTTTTCACTTTCAAAAACAAAAATCTGAGCCAGGTGTGGTGGCGCACGCTTGTAATCCCAGTACTTGGGAGGCTGAGACTGGAGGATCCAGATTCGCAGCCAGCCTCAGCAACTTAGTGAGGCCCTCTGCAACTTAGTGAGACCCTGTTTCAAAATAAATAAAAAATAGGGCTGGGGGTGTATAGCTCAGAGGTAGAATGCCCTTAGGCTCAATCTCCAGTACTGCAAACAACAACAA
This sequence comes from Glis glis, assembly GCA_004027185.1. NCBI lineage: Eukaryota > Metazoa > Chordata > Mammalia > Rodentia > Gliridae > Glis > Glis glis. The sequence continues at coordinate 4,991 of PVJS01014212.1, forward strand.
CGACAAAAATCCTCTTATATATTTCTTAACCCTGTCTACAGAAAAGTGCTGGAAATAATGACTAGCCTAATAGCACTGTGTACGCCAAGAATCTAGAATGTGATCTCGAAATACCATTTCCCACTAAAATGAACCAACAGTCCTCAGAGAAATGGCCAACTTTAGTACTGGGGCAGGAAATATACAAGTTGGACATAGGAGTTTTTGTTTTGCAAGAAAACCACTGAAGATTAATAGGATCATGGCAAAAGATGCAGGAGCCTGCCCTAGTGGGGGCTTCCACCAGCTCAAGATAGGTCGGTAACTAGAGCAACGAGCAAAATAATGCAATTGATCAAAACAAATCAATTGCTGTCAAAGTAATAACTAAAAACGCATCTTGAAAGTCGACAGGGCACCAACTTATTCTGAAAATTAACAAAGGAAAAGAAATGCACATGTAAACATCCTTTCCTGTGCCAACAGCATTTCACAATAAAGGCTGATAAGGGAAAATTATTTCCGGAAGAATTTTAGTGAATGAAGGAGAAATAATAGAATCAGAGCATCCCTATTTTACTGCCTTCGATGAGGTTTCAAGTCTAGGTAGCGGTCGTTGGGGCTGTTAAATCCTTGGGTGCAAGGTTGATGGGGAGCTGCGTGTGGATGAGCTAGGTGGACGGTGCTCCCCCTGCTGATCAGTCTGAGCAGTTCTGAAGTGGGGCATTCCCACAGGACCCACCTCCTGCTGCTGTAGCGGCCCTGTTTGTTGAGGATGGTGTCCAAGTTGCTTGATTGATTAGAAGTCTCTCACATGAATGACAACGGATTCAACATGACAAGATCTGCGGAGGCCGGGGAGGAGAAGAGATATCTCTTCTCTCTCTCCTTCCTTCCATCTGTCCCACTTTTATTGAGAGTTATAACCAAAACATTATAAGAAGAATTAATCATAGGAGATAGCAAAGCAGTCATGGGGCGAGTCAGGGAAAAACATTAAATTAGCCACAGATGAATCAGGGAAGGAAAGGGGAAACAAGGAAGTTGTCAAGGTCTTTGCTTATCGGTCTCATTTGGTCTTTGGCGATTTGTGTGCAGAAATCTCCACCTTGGTGGGCAGTTTGTGCCCCTCCCAAGCCGGACCAAGGTGACCTCAAAGCTGTTGACTAACAAGGCTGGAAACATGATTCCACAGTAAGCACACAGCACCACCTGTACTGAACCTGAATCTAATTTCACCTCTGGCGCTTACCGCCGTCTCCAGAGATTTGAGGGATAAGGGAACAAGTGAAAAGGCACCACAAGGAAGCAATTGGCTGGTCACATCTGGAATGTGGGGCTTTCTAAAGACAAATGTCCCAGTTTAACAAGTAAACAGCAAAACAAACAAACAAACAGAAAAAAAAATCCAAAAGGCGAAGAAGAGACCTCTGATAAAAAGAAATGTAAGAGGCATGTCAATCAAATGCAGTACGTGGGCGGCATGTATCACCCAACTTGAGTGAACGAACTGGAAAAAGAAGTGTTTGAGACCATCAGGGAAGGCCCCTGCTTGCCTGGATGTCAGATGGAATTCTTGCTAATTTTGTTAGGTGTGAAAGCAGTAGCATTGTGGTTATATAATAAGTATCTTCAATTGATAGAAATAAAATCTAATAGTATTGATGGAGAAAATAATACTGTATCTGGGATTAGCTTTAAAATGGTTCAGAAAGGGGGTAGATAGAATAGATTGACAAAATATTGAAATTCACTGAAGCTAGGTGGTGGGTACCTGGGGATTTGGTATATTATTTTCCCTACTTTAGTGTGGGCTTGATCATTTGTATCATAAGAAGTTAAAAATGATGAGATAAAAGTGCTTTTACAATTTCAAAGACTTTGTGGCTCATTTCTATATTTCCTTGATTTGGTTCTGGTAGACAAAAACAGTTTGGTGTACGTATACACAGGTACACACATGTACGCACATGTGCACACACATATGCACACACACATATACATGTACACAAATACACACACACACACACACACACACACACACACACACACAATTTACTTCTACTACTCTAGAACAGCAGTATTCAACTATTTACCAGAATACTTCTGACATAGTAAAACCTCAGAAAAAGCCAACATGGCCTTAGGAGAGATAAAGAAATAATTTGTTAGCCAACTGGCTTAAATACAACCCTGTAAGCCCATTGGTGTGAGAGTCTGGAAGGTTGGGTCCTTGTGAGCTGATCTTGAGAAAAACAAAACAAAACAAAAACAAAAACAAACTCCTTGACCCTAGATGTGGATGTTGTCAGGCCTGGGGGCTGGAGTTGAAGTCCCACGGGGTGTCTGGGGTCTCTGGTCTACTCTGCACTGCTCTATCCCAAGGTTATGCTTTTAGCCAAGAGCCCAAGGGGTGACTTGGTTGGCACCATTCCTGTGGTGGTGCTGGTAGCGGGGGTCTGATGAGCCCAGCCTGGTGGTCCCAGGAGCCCTAACCTCCTAGATGCCTGGAGTGGCTCAGGAGGTAGCTAACGGGCCCTGCTGGCTACAAAGAAGGTCTCAGGGCAAGAGGAGCATGGAGGCAGGCTCTGGGTGCAAGCAGGTGTGTCCAGGGCTCGTGGAGAGGTTTTGACCCCGCAGCCACAATTCCATCCCTGTGAAAGTTTAGCAGACCAGTTTGTGTTACCTTGAAGAACTAGGGATTTCTTGTAACTATGGAAACATAAATCTAGGCATTAAGGAGTCAGAGAGAAAACTGCTATTGTTGCCTTGACAACCGATAAAACCCCAAGTCTTTGTGGTAAGGAGCAGAGATAATGCACCTTCAATCTTCTAAATTAATTTACTGTGGGAAGAAGTGGGAGAGGGCTTGGGTGCCTTCCGGAAGCAGGAGATGGGTGGAAGTCTGTGCTGGGGTGCGTGGGGTCTTTCTGAGGTCTACCCTGCCAAGTATTGGGGCCAAGTTTGACCCTGCAGATGGCTGAGGTTTGCCCCCAGAGACTGCACCCTGTCGCATGTCCCAGGAAGCACTAGTTTCTTGACTCTGCAGGTCCATACAGCAAACGGCCTCTACTCCATATTGTAGATGCGGTCTTGAGTTGAATATGGAGGGGACGTGGTTATTGAACGGAGCTGAGATCTTATTGTTACTGGGACAGAGACTCAAATGACCTTTGTCCTCTAAGATCCTGCCCCTCAGCGTTTTGTGAGACAGGTTGCAAAATGTCAAGATGGGCTACTTCCGGCCCAGCGGCCCAGCGAACCACTCTGAACGCATCCCACGGCTTCTGCCGGCGAGGACCGATCGCCCTCCGGCCTGCTGATCAGTGCTCAGAAATAACCATCGCTCCGGGCCACGTAGAGGTTTAATTCCATGTTCCACTAAGAGATTGTTTTTCTTCCATAATATCCTCAGAGGATATTGTCCCCCGATGTGGCATGAAGCCTTCTGAGTTGAGGTCCAGATAAAATCTGCAGGCGCGTGTCCCGAGCGGACTCCCAGGGCCGGGTGACAGGCTTCCTGCTCTCCCTGGGTACACTGACGCAGTATCTTCTCAGGGCTGAACTGCCAGCTGTCTTGGTCGGGGAGCTAGCACGGGGAGATGAACAGGAAATGGGAGGAAAGGCTTTTTGGAAGTCATCTCCTTGCCAAATGTGGGATTCTGGACCCTGTTCAGAGGTGGGATCATCGCGTGATGAGAGGAACGGGGGAAAGGCCCCCTGGCCACCCTGCCCCGACACAGCCCCATCTCCAGAAGATGTGCCTCTCCCGAATGACTGCGGGGTAATAAATGTGTTTATAGGTAGATAACGATGTGCTGAGAAATATAGAGAAAATAACCGCAGGGCAGAACCTCTCTACATCTTAGGATTTATCTCCTGGCCCCACCCTAGGCTTTCCCCCCATAATCTCAAACTGGCTACCTCCATGGTAGGGTACATCAAGAAAACTCAACATGGAGAACTTGGGGTTACATAAATTTGTCAGTTCAAGGACTACTTGTTATGATACCCAAAGAGCCTTTTATTTTATTTTATTTTTTTGGCGGTACTGGGGATTGAACCCAGGGTCATTCTACCTCCGAGCTACACCCCCAGCCCTATTTTTTTAATGTGCTTTTATTGGTGCATTATAGTCCAACCTAGGTGTCCATCAACAGATGAATGGATTACAAAATTATGGGAAATACACACAATGGAATTCTACTTAGCAATAAAAAAAGAACAAAATAACATCATTTACAAGAAAATGGAAGGACCTGGAGAACATAATGTTAAGTGAGATCAGCCAATCACAGAAAGAGAAGGGTCACATGTCTTCTCTAATATGCGCAAGCTAGGGAGCAAGGAGGATGCAAAAGGGCCTCCAGACATCGGTGGAGAAGCCTCAGTGAAGTCAGGGAACTGATCTAAGGGAAGGGGAAGGGGAAGGGGAAGGGGAAGAATGAAGTTCATTAATGGAATTTCTACCATCGACCATATTTACACATGAGAATACACCAATGTCAATCTTAGTGCTCTGTGTTGGGGGGAGGGGAGGGGGCACCAAGTGCTGCGTGCACGTATGTTAATGTCAATTTGATTTCCATTGTGATGTAAGACCATAATGCCCCAGCCCTATTTTTTATTCTTTATTTTGAAACAGGGTCTCACTAAGTTGCAGAGGGCCTCACTAAGTAGCTGAGGCTGGCCGCGAACCCAGATCCTCCGGTCTCAGCCTCCCAAATACTTCGACTGACCGTACACTCAACAGCAGGGACTTAATTGATGGTCATGGAGATTTCTCAAAGAGTGAGGTCCACCTCTGCACCAAAAAACAATCAACAAAACTAAGTACACAGAGCTCAGGGAGATTAATAAAAGGCTTCAACCAGGCAAAGAGCAACTATGCACTGAAATGGCCAATCACACACTCCCTGACCCTCCAGGTGACCCGGCCTCCTACTTCCCTTTATCGGTTCAATTTCCTCATATTAAATTTAGATGAAAACGGAGCATCGTCATGGAAAATTCAGCGGGTTTGTGAATCTGAAAGCATTAGAGACGCAGGCGATGAATCAATTTTGACATATTGCTTTTTTGTCGACTTGGTTGCCCTTGAACTTGCTGCTGACCTGAAGGATATTTCGTAAAAAGCTGCTTTATTAATACAGATCAGACGAGGACTTTTCTTATTAAGTCTCGGAGAAGAAGCGAAGCCGGCCAGGGCTCCTCTGGGTGACAGTTTCTAACCACTGTTTACTTCGCCCAAGAGCGAGATAACACGAATTAGTCACCGCTGCCCCCAGATGCACTTTGCAAGTTACCTTAAAAACTAATAAAAAAAGAAAGTCTACAGACCGCCTCATCCGTTATCTCTGTCTTCGGAGGCTGCCTCCACAGGAGCCGGGGCTTCACGCTGGGAGAGTCTTTTTAGCTTCTGTTTAAAACAACCACTTTTTAAAAAACAGATTTTCAAACTGGGGATTAGGGACCGGATGGTGCTGTGCCACAGTGCTGGTGACATTTCAAGAAGTGTGTGTGTGTGTGTGTGTGGGGGGGAAGCAGGAATTTTAAAGTGGGTGGACCACCGGGGGGATTTAGGAAGGGAGCCTGAACAGCTCTTTCTGAAACTGGACCCTGGGCTCTGTTTTCTGAAGGCAAATGGTGGAGAATGTGCTCAGGCTGGGCTGACACACAGGGAGCAGGAGTGGGGCTGTGGGTGGCTGGGGGTCCTGCTCTGAAAAGCGGTTGTCCATCTTCTTGTCTTCAAGGGGATGGCTGGGGAGAAGGGGGTCTCAGACTCGGTGCGAAGGATGCTTCTCTAGTTCCTAAGTGGAAATGCCGTGCTCCCCAAAGCTCTGACGCACAACAAATGGAATTTTCACTACCTTTCATTCTCTGGATTCTTGTTTTCCAAGCATCGGCCCATGAGGTCCCAGGCAATGGTTGTAGAGGATGGGGGTCTCTGTGATGGAGCCAAGACATCCCACGGATGAGCCGGGCTTCGGAAGGAACTTGTTCATGATTAGAGGGACAGAGAGAGACGTGACTGTGGTGTCTCCAGGTCCCCGATCTGGCCACTGGTGCACCAGTCTGCTTGAGCCTCCCTCGTGTCCCCCCAGTTGATCAAAGCCCCCCCACTCCCTCCCCTTCCCCATGCATGGTACTGAGATTGGCATTGGTACATTATATACAGAATGTCAGTAGAAGTGTTTCCTTCATCGATCCTCCCTTCCCTCCTCTTTCCTCTCCCCTAGACCCCCTCCCTCTCTCCACTGGGGTTTCTCCTCCTTTATCTAAAGTCCCTCTTATATCCCGATTACCCCTTAGCTTCTGCACATGAGAGAAAACATATGACCCTTCACTCTCTGTGACTGGCTAATCTCACTTCACATAATGTTCTCCAGGTCCATCCATTTGAGAATTTGTTTTTGAAGATAGTTTTGATAGGATTTGGGAATCTGCCAGTGATTCCTGGTGGGAGGAGGTTTGACCTGATAAGCATCTCTCCCATCCCTTGTGCAAAAGAGCCGGCTGTCGGCCCGGTGTGGGTTCCTGCCTCTTGGCTGGTAGTGGGCTAGGGTAGGACTGCCACATCATCTGTTGTTTTGGGCTGTCTAGCACTCAATGTCCCCTTTTCTGGGGATGATATCTTCTTCCTCAGACGGGGCCCCCCACATTCTTTGTCTGTGTGGTTCAAGTGGACTGACCGGTGGGCGCAGAGGGAAACAGCCCCAGCTCTTGTCTGAATGGTCCTGAGAACGGGGAGCCCCAGACACTCCCTGGAGGAGAGCAGGGAGATTTGAGAATCCTGAGGCTTCTGCTCTGTCTCTGCCAAGACTACTTTGTGGCCACTGCAGCTCAGGCCACATGGCGCAGTGCCTGGATATGCCCACAGTCCACGTGGAGGGAGGGTGTGTGTGGTAGACTGCAAAGATGCCACCCCTCCCCTGCTCTTTGCAATGTGACTTTCAGTTTTCCCCATAAAGAGGTGAAATCAATGTTCTTGCCCCTTGAAGGGGACCTTGACTTTGGGATGTGGTGGAAGCAAAGCTGGCCAGCTCCGAGGCCTGGCCTCAAGAGCCTCGTGCCCTTCTGCCTGTTCATACTTCCCCAACCCACAGGGCCTGATTGTCCCAGGGTTGGCTGTGCAGGCCCAGTCAGACGATCTCCAAACATGTGAGCGTCCATCCAGGATGAGTGGTTCACTGCAGACCCCACAAGCAAGCCCTGCTGAGACCGGAAGAACCACCTGGCTGAACTTTAGAGCCATGCAAAATGCTTACTGTTTCAAGCCATTCCGTTTGGGGGTTATTTGTTACTCGGCAAAAGCTAACTGTTACAGACGTCACCAGTCGGGCTTCTTGGGTACTAAGTCGGTTGCCGCGGTAAAAAGTTATCTAAACAGAAATTAACTCCACAAGTCCCAAGGCTCTGGGAGGTCACTGACTTTGAAAGCACGAGGTTTTCTTGTTGCCATGGATACTCCCATTGAGACATGAGAGTGCAAAGAGAGAAACCTATTGTTGCCTTGACAACGGGCTTGCAAATCCAAGTCTGGGAAGGCAAAGGGCTATAAAAAACAGGAAGGCTCAGGAGGAGGGGGGAAATTAGCTTTCAAAAGCCCCCCACCCCAACCACAACAACTTGCCCCCATGCGGTTGACAGTCTATTAGAAGCAAGCGCTGCCTGAATTGGGAGCCATCAAGTGAGCAACGGGAACCGCTTCCCTGTGCAGGGCCGTCCTCGCAGCGGGAGAAAACCCGCACAGCCAGGGAGCAGCGTGAAGCCCAGCGGCTAAGTGCTTCCTGCAAGACTTGGCAATTCGCTCTCTGCTCGGTTTCATTCCCAGGATCAGAGCTGCCCCAGCGGGAGGGGCCGTAACAGCTTCCAGTTCCTTAAAACTCCTTCTCGCAGGGAGGGAAACCGAGGCCTGGAAAGGCAGGGGCCGCTCAGGGTCAGGCGTGGCGTGGGGATTTGGGTCTCGTGTCTAGTGCTTACCCAGTTGGCCAGACGTGGGCACTAGACACGGGACGTTCTGCGAGCCTGCTGACCCCTGGGCATGGGAAGCTTCGGAGTCCAGCCTGCCATGGCCCGTAGCACATCACCTGCTATTATTGTGACTATCGCCCATGTCATTCTGCCCCTACTCCTTAGTGTCACGGAAGTAATCCTGGGGTGGCCCAACGGAATCCAGAATCCTCTTAGAGAGGCCGGATGGTGTGTGTTGTGATGCCTGCTCCATCTTTTGCACCTTCCGGAGGGACATGGAAGTTTATGATTTTCAAAGTAGTCATAGCTTTCATTTTTTCTTTCTAGCATCCTTGCCCGTAGGCGGCTTTCATTTTTTTTTTTTTTTACTTACTTTTCCCAGGAGGAAACTGAGCCATAGGGAGGGCCACGATCTGCCCCCCCCCCAAGTCCTCTGGAAGTTTCCAACTGCTCAGGGACAAAGCAACAGCTCCCTGGACTGCGTCTCCTTCCCCCACACTCGGTTGCCCCACAGAGCAGCACATCCACGCAGATGGCCAGATGTTGGGTTTAACAGAGAGACGGGGGAAGGAAGTTTGGGGCATCTGTTTATGAGACAAAATCACCAGCCGTGCGTGGAAATCTTATGCATAGCAAATAAACAAGAGGCGAATACCCACTGCATATTCAGACACGTGTTCCAGACGTGAACATCCTGTCTCGCCCAAACAGCTCCAGCTAAGAAGTTTGTTGGAGGGTTGGGGGCGGGTGGAGGAGTTTTTCGGAGCGTTGTTTTGGTGGCGCCTCCGGGCAAGGCCTGGTGTGGCAAGGAGAGCCTGAGACCTAAGGGGCCCCAACCATGTTGAGCTAGTAGCAAGCCAGGCCTGGTGGGCATGATTTGGGAAAGGAGGGGTGGGTTTGCAGACCAAATCAGCAGCCCCTGTGTTGAACCAGCACAGGAGGAGGAGGAAGGAGTTAGGAGCGTGGTGTGGAGGCGATTCAACGTCAAGGTCAATACTGCAAAAGGAGTGGGCTACCCATGGGCTCCTAGGGGCGTGGGGTCTTCCTGGCCTCGTCCGCACGGCTGCAGAGGGGTTTTGCTTTCCCATGCATCTGCTGACCTGCAGCATATCTGTTCTTTCTGGGTTTCTCATGCACAGAACATAAGCCCGTTTCAGAAGCATGCTGGAAGTGGGTGCCAGTTGACAGGGTGTTGAAGTTTCGACTTGCAACCAGGGCCGGAGCAGGCCGTGCAGACTCCCCTCCTGCCAGGACTGCATTTACCATTCCCCATGAAGGTCAGCGGTGTTGGTTCAGGTGTGGGGAGAGGGAGGGTGGGCCTCCAATGCAAAATAATCTGTGTTGGTGGCAACGTCAGGTGACCTTCCCAGCAGCGCAGGAAAAATAAACTTTCCTCCTATGGCCGTTTCTTTTTCTTTTCCTAAGGTTCGGAGGGCGGGGGAGGCCGACCGGGCCTTCTGTTTGTTCTCTAACTTCGGCCTCCAGGGTCGTTTCTCAGGCCCCACTGGCAGAGGGAGCCGGCTGCCGCCGCCTCGGCCTCAGCTGGCCTCATGTTAGCACAGGCTGGCTGGAGGCACAGCTGGGTACAGAGTCTGATTTTGAATAAAACTGTCGCCTCTTTTGTCCCTTGGCAACATCCCCCGATGCCACATAGGGTTTGTTTTTGTGTACCCGACTGGCCATCTGTCTCAGGGTTAGCAATCCAAGTCTTGTGATAATCCCTGCTCAGCTCCGCAGCAGCCGCCCAATGGCTGTTGATCTCTGGTTTTCATTGCCCCAGCCCTGAGCCCTGGGGTGGGGACCAGAGCTGCTCAGAGCAGGCTCTGCAGGGGTCAGCGTGTTCAGGAGCATCCCCTTCTGCCACTGGGTCACATAAGGGGACGCTGAGCTTGAAGTAAGAAAACAGGGCTCAGGTAGAGTTTCAGCACCCTGACCTGGGCCTCTGCCCATGCACAGGGCTGGTCCCTTGGAGGGGTCAGTGCGGGGCAGCTCCCCTCTGGCCCTAGAGGGCTTTTCTGGCCACCACGTTGTGTCCTTCCTGGAGAACCTCTGGGGTTTGGTGGCCGGCCTTCTGCATGCTGGGAATGTGTTGAGGGACAGTGATGTCACCTGGGCAGGGGCAAACCCTGGTTAGAATGTCAGCCCTAGCAACTTTATTCCTTTGACCTGTGCTGGGTTTGGGGTGAATGGATTATCAGGTCTGGCCAAAAAGGCCAAGGTGATGTCTTCTGGAAGCTTCTGGAAAAGGCAACTCTTAAAAAGAGGCTGCCAGTACTTAGGAGCCTGAGACAGGAGGACTGCAGTTTCGAGGCAATGTAGTGAGACTCTCGGCAACCTATTAAGACCCTGTTTCAAAAAACAAAGCAAAACAAAGGGTTGAGGGTGTAGTTCAGAGGTTGAATGTACCTGGGTTCAATCCCCAGTACCAAAAAAAAAAAAAAAAGGCTCAAGGCCAATATGGCTATCTATCTCCTTTGGTGGGATGTTATTAAGACTGGATATGAGCTGGGTGTGGTGGCCCACACTTGTAATCCCAGTACTTGGGAGGCTGAGACCAGAGGATCCAAGTTCGCGGCCAGCCTCAGCTACTTAGTGAGGTCCTCCGCAACTTAGTGAGACTCTGTTTCAAAATAAAGAATAAAAAAAATAGTGCCGGGGGTGTAGCTCGGAGGGAGAATGCCCCTGGGTTCAATCCCCAGTACTGCAAAAAAACAACAACAAAAAAGAGAGACTGGATATGATGCTGCGATGGCGTGGGCCATCTTGTGACTTTTTAGACAGCCCAGGCTGGGGTGCAAGATCAGAGAGATGGGGGGTCCTGGTCTCTGCTAATAGCTGGGGTCCTTGCATTTGCCATCCCTGCCCTGCCCTGTGGCAGGGCCTCTTGGTATGCAAGATAATAAAACGACCTTCTTATTCTGGTGGTGTTGAAGTGTCGGCTTCCGTTGCTTGCAGATCCGCCTGTCCCTTCCTGTGCTCCTCAGGCTCGTGGCACCGGCACGGCTGGAGCTCGTTAAACATGCAGATATAGCCGGGTGTGGTGGCGCAGGCCTGTCATCCCAGTACTTAGGAGGCTGAGACACGAGGGTGGTAGGTTCGAGGACAGCCTCAGCAACGTAGCAAGACTCTCAGCAACCTAGTGAGACCCTGTTTCAAAACAAAAGAAAGAAATGCAGATTCAAAGCCAGGAGTGCGGCTTGAGCCTGCAACCCCAGTTACTGGGGAGGCTGAGGCAGGAGGATCATAGGTTTGAAGCCAGCCTGGGCAACTTAGTGAAACAATGTCTCGAAATAAAAAACAAAAAGAGCTGGGGATATAGCTCCCTGGTAGGGTGACCCTGGGTTCAATTCCCCAGTACCGTACATACACATACACACAAGAAAGCCGATCTGGGTCTTTTTTTTGTTCAATAAGTCTGATTGAGGAGGATGTGGGTTTTGACAGTAATAGGCTCAGCTTCCCCTAAAGAAACAGCAATAGAGACAGGCGTGGTGGCTCAGGCCTATAATCCCAGTACTTGGGAGGCTGAGTCAGGAGGATCTCAGCTTCAAGACCAGCCTCAGCAACTTAGCAAGACTCTCAGCAACCTAGTGAGACTCTGTTTCAAAACAAAAAATAAAAAAGGGCTGGGATGTAGCTCAGAGGTAGAATGCTCTTGGGTTCAATCCCCAGCAACACACACACACACACACACACACACACACACACACACACATGAAGGAAAAAGAAATAGCAGTAGGTATTTGCCACAAAAGTTTTGGAGTCTCAGCTATGCCACAGAGTTGGGGAACAGTTCAGACGGAAGGAGCGCCTTGCTGGTCTTGTAAGGATAAACACGAGAGAGCCGTTTATTAGTTTCTACTCTCCCCAACCATTTTTCATCCACTCGCATTTGGGAACAGCATTGATTTTCATCTCGAGTCGTGAGGGCAGTGAAATCTCATTAATTCAGGCCTCACCAATTTTGAAGTGATAATTGAAACCAAGGCCAGGCGGAGGGCGGGCTGGAGCGAGCGCAGGAGGGAGAGCAAACGGTTTTTAAGGACGCCGCCGGCTCGCCAGGTGGATGCAACACGACGCTTCCAATTAAAAATGAACCTCGGTGAGTTCAAGTTCGGCAGGAACCGCACTTGAAAATCAATCCATCAACAAATATTTATTGAGTGTCCCCTACGCGCACGTCCCCGGCTGGCAGGACGCACTTTGCGAGAAGTTACTTGTAATCATTGCCCGTGCTGGAAACGAACGGTTTTCTTTAGGAAATGCAATTTCTTACCCCGGCTGTGTGCCTGTCTTCTGCCAGCTTCGCCACGTGTCCAAGCACTTCGCTCCTTGCCCCTCCACGCCGTCTCCAGTGTCAACCCCTCCCTCAAGGTGTTTGTAACTCGCTGTTATTTCGATCGTCTTAGAAGAGGCTCTCTCATCTCTATTCCACAACTCCTCTGACCACCCCCAACCCCTTGGTCCCATAGAGTTCCCTTGTTCCAGGGGTCCTCCATTTCTGTCCAAATCCACCTGTCCCCACCACCCCACACATGATGATCTTTCTGTGGTCATGAAAGGCCACCTCCGCCAGTCCGCGATCAGCCCTGGTCTCCACGGGACGCTGTCAGGTTACAGAGCTGTCCCTCCAAGCCGGGCGTGGTGGTGCACGCTTGTCATCCCAGTACATGGGAGGCTGAGACCAGAGGATCCGGGTTCACAGCCAGCCTCAGCTACTTAGTGAGGCCCTCCGCAACTTAGCGAGACCCTGTTTCAAAATAAAGAATAAAAAAATAGGGCTGGGGGTGTAGCTTGGAGGTAGAACGCCCCAAGTTCAATCCCCAGTACCGCAAAACAAAACAAACAAAAAATAACAGAGCTGTCCCTCCGTGTGAAGGTGCTCCTGCCAGTAACTCATGGTTGTGTCCCGCTCCCACCCCAACCCCACAACCAAAGACCGCTTCTCTTTCCATAATCTGTCACCTAGACCCTGTTATGTACGCTGATTCATAGAGTGCACACGATTGTTTTTCTCCTCCGTATGAAGTCTTCAAGATTCATCTGTGTGCTTGGCGTGTTGGTAGCTTGTTCCTTTGCGTTGCTGGCCCATATCCCCTTGTCTGAATCTACCAAAGTTTAGCCATTCCCTGGTTGAAGGACATTTATGGAATTTATACTTTTTTTTTTTTTGTCCTAGAGATTGAACCCAGGGGCATTCTACCTCTGAGCTAGACCCCCAGCCCTTTTTATTTTTATTTATTTATTTGTTTTTATTTATTTCTTATTTTTTGGCGATAGCAGGGATTGAACCCAGGGGCATTCTACCTCTGGGCTACACCCCCAACCCTATTTTTTATTCTTTATTTTGAAACAGGGTCTCACTAAGTTGCGGAGGGCCTCACTAAGTAGCTGAGACTGGCCACGAACCCGGATCCTCCGGTCTCAGCCTCCCAAGTACTGGGATGACAAGCGTGTGCCACCACACCCGGCCTTATTTTTTTGTTTTGAAACAGGATCTCACTAACTTGCTGAGGCTGTTCTCTAACCTGCTATCCTCCTGTCTCAGCCTCCCAAATATTGGGATTACAGGCATGTGCCATCATGCCCGACTTTATGCAACTTACACTGTTAATTTGACTCAAAATTCATGCAGATTTCAAGATGCCCGACTTATGGAGACCTAGAGCCAATGGCCCTTGGGCCCGGAGTGTGGATGGAGAGAAAAGCAAACCACAGAGCCTCAGTTTCCCCATTTGTACTATGAGGGCAAAACAGTCCTTCCTACCGAGGCTTAGGGCAGGGTCCGTGAGCTGAGAAGGGCCTGGAACCTGGTAGGAACCCCTCCCACATAATTAGAAGGGAAGCGCTCCTAACACGCTGGGGGAGAGGGGGTGCACTTGGGGTTTCATGCAAGACGTGGCGTTTGGGCTTGGCCTGATGCACCCGCTCCCTGGGTGGACACGCAGGTCACCCTGTTTCTAGGGTGCGCTGGCTGTTGCTGGTGTCCGGCCCGGCACTGAACAAACACCACCAGATGCGCCTCCTTCCCTCCCACACACTACTGGGGCGCGAGCCAGAAAAATATGTTTGGGGCCTCTGGCTCCTTTCCCTCCTAATGAATAAGATGGGCTGTATAAATGTGCCCATGGAGGCTGATGGGCTTTGGCTCCTGTGAACCCTTTCTCTGGTGTAGCTTGACGGGTGCTGAGAGCTGCTGTCGGGATTAACCCAAGTTTCAGGCCCAGAGATGAGGAATGGCTCCGAACTCACCATGGGTGTGGAGACTTCCACGCCTTTGGGGTCTAATGGGGTTATAAGGGGTGCATAGGTGCGAGGGCCCAGGGGGCTCAGGGTGGCTTTCTGGCCTCTGCTTCTAGGACTCCGATCCCTACATCTGAGTGGAGTTCCTGACTCAGACACTGGCTGTGTGACTCTGGTAGTCGCTGACTTCTGCCCGCTCCAGTGTTCTCCTCTGAAACGGGGACTGGGAAAGCTCCCATCACTGGCTGTTGGGAGGTCCAGATAAAACGGGTGTGGGGCCGGGCGTGGTGGCGCACGCTTGTCATCCTGGTACTTGGGAGGCTGAGACTGGAGGATCCGGGTTCGCGGCCAGCCTCAGCTACTTAGTGAGGCCCTCCTCAACTTAGTGAGACCCTGTTTCAAAATAAATATTAGAAAAATAGGGCTGGGGGTGTAGCTCGGAGGTAGAATGCCCCTAGGTTCAATCCCCAGTACCGCAAAAAAAAAAAAAAAAAGGGTGTGGGCACGTGTAACACCCAGTAGGTGCTCAGGACATGGCGCACAGTAGGTGCTCAGGAAACGTGTGCTGCTTCTGAATCCACCCCTGGTCTGACACCTTGTGTATGGTTAAAGGAAACGCCAAACTCCTGGCACCAACCTATCAACACTGAGAGGTCCGCCTCTTGGTTTGCGTCTTGGTCGGGGTCAGTAGAGGTGACCCCTCTGCTCCTCCAACTCCAACTTCTTGCCTCTTCTTACCTCCCTCTGGCTTCAGTGCAGCTCCCTGGCCACCAGTGCCCAAGCTCACTGTCCTACTTAAAGTCCTCCTCTAGCCGGAGTGCTGACGTCCGCAGAGGAGAGGACCATCACCCTGGCGGTGGCGATGGCTGGTGCGAATAGTTCTCCCCGGCTCCTGTTGGGATGTGTCAGTGTTCGAGCTCAGGGGTCTTTAAGAAGCTGCAGAGATGTCATCACGTCTCAGCTGCCAGAAGGGCGGCATCGCTGGACCCCTGGCCCGTGAGTGACCAGTTGGTCCTGCTCCAGAAGGCTCAACCTGGAGGGCTTTCTGGCCACCCTCTCTGCCTGGCACCCAGTGTGGCCCCATCTCGCTCTTCCTCCACCCACAGGCCCCAGTCCCATGGGTGTGCCGGGGGCCCTGGGCTGGATCAGGGAGCCCGCTCCTCTGCACGGCAGGAGCTTGTGGGGAGGCGGGAGGCAGCACCTGCCGTGGGCACGATGGCCTTGCAGAGCCTGTCTCCAGGCCGGAAGCAGGTCTATCCCCCAGCCAGGCACGGCGGGGTCTGTGGAACACCGCATTCTCTGTGCCTCATTAAATCCGCTCTCTTCTTCTTAAAATGGAAACCGTTTTTATTGTACTTTTTCTGATTATAAAAATGATACATGATCACTGTAAAGAATTCAAACTGCCCAGGAAAGCATAAAGATAAACATTAAGATCCCTTCGGTTTTCTCCACCCGGGCGTGATGTTCTGGTTCCTTCTCTGGCGTCTCGCTGTGCGCGGGCGCACGTGCGCCCCATTGTAGGAGCAATTTTGCATAGATGGGAACATTGTCCCATGCTGTTCTGTAACTTGCTATTTTTCTGCCCAATAATATGATAGAGACATCTTTCTATGTAAAAAAAAGGAAAAAATGTAGCATTGTGTTGGCGTCTAAAATGACTGCATTTCACTCCATTGTGTGGACGTCCCACCATTTAGCTGGCCAGGCCTCTTTAGTTGAAGACTTATTGATTTATTTATTTATTGGCCATTGTCTGGCCACTCTGTACATGTGTATTGTGAATTTGTCTGATGATGTTGTCAGGGAAAATGTCCTAGGTGATTAATCGCTGTGCTGGTATTGCCAAATGGGTTCTCAAAAAGTTTACCGTTTGACAAGCCTGTTGACGGGGCAGGAGAACGTCCTGCTTGCCACCCTCCTGGGGGACCCCAGCTTTGGTGACATCTCCCCTTGCTGACATCCCATATTTTCCCACTTTCCTTGAGATGACCAGAGACATGGCGCATCCTTTCGTCTGCTCCTTGGACACTGGCGTGTCTTCCGGAAATACCTCTGCCCTTTCTTTCCCAATCGGGGCTCGTCTTTTTCATACTGATTTGAAACCATAGGGGTGACTAAACTGATGGATTAAGTCAAGTCCTCTGCAAACCCTGGACGACATCTCTCCAGTGGAAGGAGGAGAGCCGGTGTGTCTAATGGGCGATTTCTCAGCCTCATTGGCCCCAGGGAGCCAGGCCAAGTATCCGCCGGGCTGCGGTTCCGCCCTGCTACAGCTCCCGGGCCACACAGGGGCCCCTTATGCTGCCGCACATAGCTGGAAGCATCTCAACTGCTCTGTTAGGGCTCATTCAAGCCCCATGCACGTGGCTTCCATGGGGTTGCCTTGGGCAATCTCTGTGCTTGTTTTTCCAGAAAGAAAACACAGCTCACCTGTGAAGCTCTTACCCAAAGTCAATTCTGGAGATGACTTCGGGCAGCAAATGCTAATGCGGACCTGCGTACAGCACTTCCACGCAGAGCCCAGCTGCCCTGCCTCTCTCCGACCCATGCCAAGAAGGGAAGGGGACAGCCAGGGTCAGCTTATGGCTGTGAACGCTGGGCTGGGTGTCCAGCAAGCAGTGGGTTGAGGCTGTTTGATCAGGGCACGCCAGCACTTATCGGGGTCCAGGGGCAGAGGAGGTGTCAGAACTCACCTCCTTCTCCCTCTTCGTTCACAGCTTGGGAAACGAGACTCAGAAAGGGGAAGCCAATTTGCCACGTGGACCGGTGCTGGAGTGCCACCCCAGGGTTGACGTCCACGCTGTTCAGTCTCAGGTCACAGAGCCTGAGGCATGGGTCGCTGGCCATTGCAGGGAAAGCCAGCACTCTGGTAGGGAGGGGGGTGGCTTGCGGCACAGGACCTCGTCGTTGGTCCTCAGAGGATATCTTGGACATGTTTTGAGTCACCACCTTGCCAGCTTCCCAGCAGTCTTGAGGGCCACCCTGAGCTCTCTAACATGGATGGTAATGCCCACATCATCCCTGATGCTCTCCCGGCCCCTGTGCAGGCCCTGAAGCCAAGGACCCAGACCAGAAGGGCTCTGCTATGATTTGGATATGGTTTGAGTGTGTCCCTAAAGGTTCATGTGTTGGGGTCTTGGTTCCCAGGGTGGTGGGAGGTGGTGGGACCTTTAAGGGGTGGGGCCTACTGGGAATAAATTAGGTAATTGAGGGTGCTTCCTTCAGAAGGGATGGTGCAATGAAAGAGAGAGAGAAAGGTGCACAGGGGTATTGGAGAATGAACCCAGGGGCATTCCACCTCTGAGCTACACCCCCAGTTCTGTTGTATTTATTATTTTGAAATAGAGTTTCACTAAGTTGCTAAGGGCCTCTCTAAATTGCTGAGGCTGGCTTCAAACTTGCGATCCTCCCGTCTCAGTCTCCCAAGTACTGGGATTACAAGCGTGTACCACCACGCCCAGCTGGGAGGGTCGTTATAGAAGAGCAGCCTGCCCTCTCCCTGTCCTGCCAGGTGATGGCTCCTGCAGGTCCTCCCACCATTGTGACGCATCCCCTCAGGTCCTCCAGAGCCAGCAGCACGCCCTCGAGCCTCTGAGAATGTCATAAGGAAGCCTCTCTTCTTTACGTGTGGCCCAGCCTCAGGTACCTTCTTCTACATCCAAACACAGACTAACACGGTCCACCCCACCCACGCTGATCTCGGGTACTGGTGTGGTGATTTTCTTGCTTCTTGTCTGCACCTCCTTGCAGGGATTCCGCCCCTCTTGCTGGCCGCTGCGACTCAGTGCCGAGGACCGTGCTGGCTGTAGAGAGCTGCTGGTCTGCGGCTCCGACTCTTGCAGAGCTGAGATCAAGAAGCTGGCAGGCTGAGCTGGCTTCAGAGGATTCTTCTGGAACAGAGGAATCTGTTTCCAAGCTCATTCAGGCTGCGGGCAGAATCCATGCGGCTACAGGACTGAGGCCCCTGTTATCTTGCTAGCTGTGGGCTGGGGGACATCCAGCTTCTAGAGGCCACATTCCTGACTCACGGCCTTCTTGAAGGCCAGCAGCAGTGGCTGAGACCTTGCATTTTGACTCTCTCTTCCATCCCTCTTGGGTCTTCCCTCCTGCCTCCCTCTTCTGCTTTGAAGGCTTGCGTGATTACATCGGCTCCACCTGGATGATACAGAATCATTTTCTTCTCTTAAAGTCAGCTGATTAGAGCCAGGTGTGGTGGTGCACGCTTGTCATCCCAGTACTCGGGAGGCTGAGACAGGAGGATTGCAGATTCATGGCCAGCTTCAGCTACTTAGGCCCTCCGCAACTTAGTGAGACCCTGTTTCCAAATAAAGAATAAAAAATAGGGCTGGGGGTATAGCTTGGAGGTAGAATGCCCCTGGGTTCAATCCTCAGTATTGCAAAAAAAAAAAAAAAGTCAGCTGATTAGTAACCTTTTTTTAAAAATTTTTTTTTTGTGGTACTGGGGATTTTTTGTGGTACTTAGGGGCATTCTACCTCTGAGCTACACCCCCAACCGTATTTTATTCTCTATTTGGAAATAGGGTCTCGCTAAGTTTCGGAGGGCCTCACAAGTTGCTGAGGCTGGCCGAGAACCTTCGATCCTCCTGTCTCAGCCTCCCAAGTACTGGGATGACAAGCGTGCACCACCATGCCTGGCTGATGAGTAACCTTAATTCCATCTGCAAAATCCCTTTGCAACAGTCAATGTTTGATAGACTAACCAGGGGTCGGAAATCTTTGGGGTAAATCTTAAGAATTCTGCCTTCTGCATTTACCCAGAGAGTAAATGGTAGGGCAGGACCCAGCTCCATCCTGTATCCCTGGAGCTCAGGGTGCTCTCTGCTGCCCAGCCCTGTAGCACCCACTCGCAAGTTCACATTTCAGCCTGTCATGGTGCTTCGTGGTAGACCCTGCAGCTCCCTCCCAACTTCAGCCATGAAACTCTCCTGTCCTGTGAGCTTGCCCCCAATAGATGTTTGGCTCCTTTGT
>PVJS01014212.1:24278-40842 GCA_004027185.1 Glis glis
CTTCCTTTCAGTCTCAGTAACCCCCCCCCCCACCTGCCCTGTTTTAGTTGGATACATGGTCATAGAGAATAGACTAGAAATAAAAATTTCCAACTTCTTTCTTACTGTGGGCTGGGGATTGAACCCAGGGGCATTCTACCTCTGAGCTACAACTCTAGCCCTATTTTATTTTTTATTTGGAAACAGGGTCTCGCCAGGTTGCTGAGAGTCTTGCTAGGTTGCTGGGGCTGTCCCTGAACCTGTGATTCTCCTGTCTCAGCCTCCCAAGTACCAGGATTACAGGTGTGAGCCCCCCTGCCTGGTCACTTTCCAACTTTTCTTGCAGCTGGGTGTGCCCTGATGACTAAATTCTGGTCAAAGAGCCATGAGCAGAAATGACTTATGCTGTTCCATGTCCAGCCTTTAAGGGGACCCAGCCTTGTCCACCCTGGAAGGAGGTGGCATCCATCTTGGACTGCGTGGGCCAGGGCACTTTCTAGAAAGGAAGTGCCTCTCAGCCAGAAGCAGCCCGAGTCCTTCACTCTGTGGTCCATCCCTGGACCATCTGCATGTGGTTATTACACAGAAGAAAATAAACATCCTTCTTGCTTAAGCCACTGTTATTTTGGGTCTCTATTACAAAAGCCAAAACTTTCAGCCCAAGACAGGTAGTTTCCAGATTGTCGACATGGTACATACTCTAAGATGCCTGTAATATGCTCCTGACATGTCTTTTTGACTTTTTTTTTTCTAGAATGCATCAACAAAAAGCACTGTATAGGAGATAAAAATGCTTTGCACTGTCCACTGTGTGGTATGTAATCGATCTCTCTTTTTTTTTGCGGTACCGGGGATTGAACCCAGGGGCATTCTACCTCTGAGCTATACCCCCAGCCCTAATTTTTATTCTTTATTTTGAAACAGGGTCTCACTAGGTTGCAAAGGGCCTCACTAAGTAGCTGAGGCTGGCTGCGAACCTGGATCCTCTGGTCTCAGCCTCCCAAGTACTGGGATTGCAAGCATGTGCCACCACGCCCGGCTCGATCTCTTTATTGCTGATCACTGATCAGAAGTCTGGGGTGGGGAACCGTGAGTGCAGAGATGTTACTCATTGTCCCTCGGTCCAAAAAGGTGGTCAGTCTCAAACTAGTCTTTTCAGATTTCCTTCCTTCCTTGATGGTATTGGGGATTGAACTCAGGGACATTCTACCTCTGAGCTACACCTACAACCCTATTTTATTTTGAAACAGAGTCTCACTAGGTTGATGAGCATCTCACTACTTGCTGAGACTCTCCTCAAATCTGTGATCCTCCTGTCTCAACCTCCCAAGTACTGTGATGACAAGCATGTGCCACCATGCCCAGCTCAGGTTCTCAGGCTTTCTAGGAATATCAAAGCTGGGGCGCCCCCAGGTGAATGTTTCCTTCAGCCCCCTAGCAGTTAAGCTGATGCAGGGCAGCATGGGGGTCTGACCCCACAGTCACCCTACACTCGGGAACCCTTGGGATTCAGCAGCTGCACCAACCTTGCCATGTCTGGGTGGAGCCTCTAGCCAGGTGGGGACAGCTCCGACAGGACGTGTATAGCCAGTAGAGCTGGGCAGAGGACCTGGGAGTGTCCATGTGTTCTCTGGGCACAGGTGTGTTATTCTAACCAAGCCAGGCCCCCTCTGGTGCTGTATTGTATCCCCAGCCCTTCCTCTTAACGCCTGCGCCATCTCTGTCCCACCCCCAATTTCAAAATCCTGGCCTTCTGGTCTCTGGCCATCTTAGAGAAACCCCCAAAGGCCCTCTGGCCTCTGTCCATCAGTTACCTGCCTGCAGAGATGGATTACTTGCCCAATTCCCAGCGCCAGGTGTGAGACGTGTGTCAACCATGGGCTGCATGTACCTGCGGGATGAACGCTGGGACACAGGAATGCATTTAAGGACACATTAAATGTATTATTTTAAAACCATGATTAAACACCGATTTTGGAGCATTTTGGAAGACTAATTAAATGATTGAAAAACCACATTCTGGCTTTGCGATGTTTGCGCAACAAAAGCATTTGTGGAAATTAGGTGTAATTCAACCACCTCATTATACAATTAGTTGTTTAATTCTGTCTGCAGGCATCTGAGGTCATAGTTGGGAGGAAACTGTGGTTTCCAGAGCACACCTGGGCTTGGGACGGGTCTCTCCACTTTTTGGGGTGCTGTCTCCTTCAGCCCCATTGACCTCCCCCCATCTTTGCTGCTCTTCTCTCTGCCTGTGTGGACGTCCTAACTGCTGTTCTCCAAATATTTTTGATTCTGCTCACAAGCACAAGGCAGATCATGCTACCCCTCCTACCCCCCACCAAGGATTGGTGTCCTTAGTAACGAAGGCATCGTGGGCAGAAGGGACAGGTGCCGTTTCTTGGCAGAGGCTTCCAGAAGCCCGTGGAACTACCCCCTCTGCTTTTCCTTTGCCATGGCAACCGAAGAGTCTCCAGACAATGGCTTCTCCATCAACCTTGGGTCTTGACACGAGGAAGACACTTCCACCTACCCACGGACGCAAAGTATAAATTCAAAGTGTTTCTTGACTGTTTTCATCTTTTACTAGTTTGTTCTGCAGCATGATCTGACCAGCCCTGGAACAGTCTGAGACGCCTCCCGGACTTCCTGTGGTCGATGCACTAGGACAGCCCCCCTGTTCAGAAAGGCCCTCTCCCTGAGCCACCCTTGACTGCATTTCCTGCTCATGGTCTTCAGGGCACGTGTCACCACCTGACATTGTTACGTTTGTCCATCTTACTTGCATTTCATTCACTCAAAGGTAAATAGGTCTTCAGGCGATTGTCTTTCTGGAATCAGGCTGGCTCTTCTAGTTCGCGGTGTTAAGGCTCTGCAATAGCTGAGTCCCTGTGCATGTCAATATTCAAGTGACCAGCGTCCAAGCCCGACGTCCCATCCAGCAGCTCACGCATGCCGCTGAGTTACAGTGGACAGTACCTAGAAAGAGAATGGAGGGCTACACAGCATTTGAATCCTTTCCGAGGTCATGGTCACAGGGGTGGCCTGGTGGACTTGTTCAACCACATTGTCGAAAGAGATCGCAAAGCAGAAAACTGTGTATAATTTTAATGTCTGCTTAAGAGTCCAGCACTCACGACTCTTAATCCTCTTGTGGGTTCTTTGAAAAAAAAATTCCTCATCGTCTGTGCAGAGGATGACGGAGCGTGGAAAAACCCAGTCCTAGACGAGTCTGAGCTGAGCGGCGGTTCGGAGGAGTTGAACCGGGGAGGAAGGGAGCTTAAGGAATAACAACCCATTTATTTCACTTGTATTTTCGTTTTCTTGTATGCACAATAGTAATATGTGATAAAAATCTGTCTAATTAAGTCTCAAAGAACTCTTTCAATAAGTAAAATTAAAAATTCCCAGTGATAAGAAAGCATTGTGTCATTGTTTAATCGGCAGCATATTTTTCTTTCAGAGTGGAACAAAAAAATAATGGTGCTTCTCGCGATTGTGTCTCTGGGCTGGTGGAACGTGGTATTTTTGTCGGAGGGAGGGAGGCCTAGCCCAGAGACATCTGCTGTGTCATTCAATTCAGCTTCAGCCCAGTTTACACGAAGCCTCCGGCCGGTTAGAAACTTGGCTCATTTGTTCTCAGCGGCTCCTGTGGCTTTAAATTCAATCTGACCTGCACCAGAGAAGAGCTGAAGTTTTGCTTTTGGCACCCACGGGTGCTATGGCTTGGTTGCCCGGAGATTCTGCTCCTGGCTAAGACTGGCCAAGCACCTCTGGGCCACCACTGGGGTCTTCTCCCCCCTGCATTCACCAATCACCTGTAGTCCTATTTACTTAATGCTCTTCTGTTTGGAAAACTTTTCTTTTTCAATATAAGGCCCCCAGGAAGTTCCAAAAAGCAATAATACAGAGAGGTCCTGGGAACCCTTCACCCAAGTTTCCCAGTGGTAAAACCTCATGGAACGAGAGTAAAATGTCAAAAGTAGGAAACGACCATGGGTCCAATACAGTTAACTATTTCACCAGAGTTTTCATATACTCGTGTGTGTGTGTGTGTGTGTGTGTGTGTGTGTGTGTGTGCATGTGTACCTGTGCTTCTATACAATTTCATCATATAGGTGTAGTCAAGTGACCACAGACATGGTCAAGTTACAGAACTGTCCCTCAACATGATGATGCTCCTGTTTGGGACCTTCATGGTGGTATCCCCTTCCCATCATTAGCCATGACAAGCGCGGACTCTCTCTCTCTCTCTCTCTCTCTCTCTCTCTCCTGTCATTCTGGGAAGGTTATGCATATTGCGTCATACCGTGTGTGAGATTAGTTTTTTTTTTTTTTTCACTCAGCCCTTGAGATCCATCTAAGCTGTTGGGTGCATCGTGGCTGCTCCCTTTTGGTCGGTGAGTAGTATTCTATAGCCTGGCTGTACCACAGTTAGTCGAATCACTTACTCATTGAAGGCATTTGGGCTGTTTCCAGTTTTTGACTATTGCAAATACAACACCTATCAACACTCACATGCCATTTCATAGGTGAAAATAGATTTCCATTTATCTGGGATCTAGGCCCAAGAGAATGCACTTGCTGGATTTTCTGGTAAGTGCATATTTAATTTTATAAGAAGCTGCCAAACCGGTTTTCAGAGCAACTGTCCCATTCTACACTCGCACCAGCAATGTGTGGGTGACCGGTTTCTCCACAACTTTGCCAGCATTTGGTGTTGCTGCATTTTTAATTTTCACCGTCCTGCTAGGTGCGCTGATAGCCCAGCGTGATTTTTGTCTGCATTTCATGATGGGTAACAGTGTTGAGTGTCTTCTCATGTGCTTTCGGGTCATCTGTTTGTCCATTTAAGGGGGGTGGCTGTTCATTCCGCTGCCCATTTTCAAATTGGATTGTGTGTGTGTTTACCGCTGACTCTTGGGAGTTCTTTATATATTCTGGATGGTAATTGGGTATGTGATTTTCAAATATTTTCTCCCAACTTAAAGTTTTTTCTTTTAATCTTCTTAACAGTTCCTTCCTTCCTTCCTTCCTTCCTTCCTTCCTTCCTTCCTTCCTCCCTTCCTTCCTCCCTCCCTCCCTCCCTCCCTCCCTCCTTCCCTTCCTTCCTTCCTTCCTTCCTTCCTTCCTTCCTTGTGCTGGGGATTGAACCAGGGGCATTCTACCTTCGAACTACACCCCCAGACCAATTTTTCATTTTTTATTTGGAAACAGGGGCTCATTAAGTTGCTGAGTCCCTCACTAATCTGCTGAGGCTGGCTTCGAACCTTCCATCCTCCTGTCTCAGCCTCCTGAGTACTGAGATTACAGGTGTGCACCACCACGCCCGGCTTTAACAGGATCTTTTGTAGAACAAAAGTTTCTAATTTTAATGAAGGCCAATTTAATGATTTTTTAAAAAGTTGATTGTATTTTTTTTTTGGTGTTATTATCTAAGGACCCCTTACCTTAACCTTAAATCCCAAAGCTTTTCTCCTATTTTTTCCCTCCATAACGTTTATGGTTTTACATTTAAATCTACGATCCACTTTGAGTTACTTTTTGTAGAAGGTGTGAGGTTCAGGAGAGATTTTCCCCCTTCTCTTTGTTAACTTACCAAGTCCGATTGCTCCAGCCTCATTCGTTGAAAACATTATCCATCCTCCATTAAGTTGCTTTTGCGCCTTTGTCAAACTTGGTGAAGTGCAGCTTCGTGGGTCTGTTTCTGGGTTCTTTCTTCTGATCTGTTGATCCAGGTGTTTATCTCCATCAACGCTGCACTGTGCTGATTACTGTCGCTGTACGGCAAGTCTTAAAACTAGGGAGAGTGATTCCTCCAACTCCATTCTACCTTTTTCAAAATTATTTTAACTATTCCGGTTCTTTTGCCCTTCCACATCAATTTTAGAGTAACATTCATACTTTCAATTGATGGTTAAATTCTTATTTAGAAGGGAAATGCAGGAGTTCGATATGTCAGTTAGAGCTGTGCTGTCAAAGTCACATTAAAGATGTGACTGAAAAATTTCATCCATGGCCAGGCGTGGTGGCGCACACTTGTAATCCTTGTACTTGGGAGGCTGAGACCAGAGGATCTGGGTTCACGGTCAGCCTCAGCTACTTAGTGAGGCCCTCCGCAACTTAGTGAGACCCTGTTTCAAAATAAAGAATAAAAAATAGGGTTGGGGGTGGAGCTCTGAGGTAGAACGCCCCTGGAATCCCTAGTACCGCAAAAGAAAAAAATTTCATCCATGAGCCATGTTTAATGATCTCATGAATCAGCAATTGGCCTGACCCTCCCCTCTCAGCACCCCTATATTGGGAAGTGCGTGAAAGCTGCTGGCCTCTGGGGAAATTCACATGGCTCTGGCCTGTTCCTTGTGCTGGCTCACAGGGTGGCTGATCCCAGTGCTTGGTCGGCTGAGATAGGAGGATTGCAGGTTCAAGGACAGCCTTAGCAACTTAGCAAGATGCTCAGCAACTTAGGGAGACCTTGTTTTAAAATTAAAAAAAAAGGCTGGAGTGTAGCTTGGAGGTAGAATGCCTCTGGGTTCAATCCCCAGTACCAAAAAAAAAAAAAAACCCAAAAAAACAAAAACCAAAACAAAAAATGGTGGCTGATGGCCCTATAAAAGTCATCTCTGGAAGGCTTGCAGATAATGGTGGGTCAGAGGGGGCTCTGAAGCTCTTCCCAAACCTGAGGCTCCATATGGACCAACCAAGGGAACCAGCCCGGTCCTCCCTCAGCACTGGGTGGAGAGAGTCAATGGTTGGCAGTGGAAATTGGGCGGAAGGCACAAGCAAGAAGAGCCACGGGGGCCGCAGCCTACAGAGAACAGTCAGTTCCGACGGGTGGAGTAACTGATCCCCTCTGGTGGGAAGCACGGGGCGGCCGTGGAGCTGGCTCTGTCCTGACAGCAACCTGGGAAAAGGAGGCTCTGGAACACTCAGGCCCCGGCGCTGTCCCAGGTTCTGAACGGCCTCCTCTGGGGACAGCGGAAGTCCTTGATTGAGCTGGCCGTGACCTCTCCCTCTTCTGCATCTCCTAGGTCCGTCGGGTTGTGTGTCCACAGCTTGGGATGCACGGCCATGGTGGAACACGAGATGCCTTCAAAATGCACAGAACCTGGCACTAAATGACGCACCTCGCAGAGCGGAAGTCCCTCTCCAGTGATCTCAGCCACGGCCAGCAGCAGGTCGTCGACACCCGGCGGTCCCCAACCACTTCATGGGAGAGAGGCGGCCTTGGCTTCAGAGCTTCCGATGAGCAACACCTCAAGGCCAGGATTCAATTGCGCCGTTCCACTTCCACGGTGGCCTTCGACAGGAATTTGCCTCTCCATGTTGTCCTTCCTCAGACAGCGCTGAGGACATAGTAGACATCCACATTGTCTGCCAGTGAATGATTGAATGGCATTTTTCTCTTGCATTCTTCTTTTTCTTAGGATCTTATGATTTTTTTTTAGAATTTTATTGGTGCAATGTCATTGTACATCGTGGTGAGATTCAAAGTGATATTCATAGATGCATACATCTCTTGGTGTGGATCCCTCTGCAACCCCCCTCCCTGTACATGCTCGTGAGGTCGGTAGTGACACCTTCATGTATGGACAGAATATAATTTGGTCTGTTTCCTTCCTGAAGCCTCCTCCCTCCCCTCCCCTCCTGCCACCTCCGATCCCCTTCCTCTTTTCCACCGGTCTCTCTCCTTATCATCACGACCCTCCTTTTCTTTCCTGTTTTCTTCTCTAGCTTCCATATATGGGAGAAACACATAAAACTTTTCACCCAGCTGACTACGAACTCTGGGATAGTAGGGATGAAACTTTAGTTGTTTTTCTTTTCTTTATTTTTTTTTTTTTTTGTATGTGGTCCTGAGGATTGCACTCAGGGGCATTCTACCTCCGAGCTATACCCCCAGTCCTATTTTTATGTTTTATTTTGAAACAGAGTCTCACTAAGTTACGGAGGGCCTCATGAGGTTGCTGAGGCTGACCGCGAACCTGCGATCCTCCTGTCTCAGCCTCCCAAGTACTGGGATTACCAGCGTGCGCCACCACGCCCAGCTTTAGTTATTTTTCTTTATGGTGTTGTTCCTATGGGCTAGCAAAGTGGCAGTCCAGGAGGCCGCCATGGTTGGTTGGCCCTACCTGACGTCAGATCGCCCACCCAACAGGGACTCCTCTCCACCAGGGAGGGACCCCTTCCCAGTCTGGACCCCGAGTTACACCTCGGGGGTCTTCTGGGGGAGGGAGGCAGAGAGAAACATGGCTGGATTGTCTTCTCTAAAGCTGCACGGGCTGCTGGAACATCAACTTCAAATCTCGCCGCACCTTCTCGTTTCGTTGGCCTCCGATAATTTGCCGTGTGCCAAAGGTTTGTATTGCGATTCTGCTGAAGATTTCCTTAAAAGATAATCCCCAGCCAGGCCGGGCACATTAGTGCAGTCAGCCCGACCGTGCGCCTCCTTCAGAGGGAAGGTCAACAAATAATTTTCAGCTTTGTTTAAAGCCTCTTTAATGGATTCTATAAAATGCTCTAATTACAAATGATTATCCGCGGAAGTGCTCGCAAGCTTTTTAGAGCTTTTCTATACCCATTTCGCTCTGTTCACACAGAGTTCAAGTTGTCTGATGTACTTAAGCAAGAGGAGGCATTTTCTTTTCTTTCCTTTCCTTATTATTTTTTTTTAACAAAATCGTGTCATTTGAAGTGTTTATAAGGCTGGCCAGCTCCCTCTCTTTTTGGTCTGAAGCTGGGAGTTTTTGGTGTTTCTGTCTTGTTACCCAACAGGAAAGCAACTACCATCCGAATCTCTCTCTCTCTCTCTCTCTTTTAAAACTAAATATAAGGCAATCAATCGTCTTCTGGTGTGCACAAAATCCAGCACTGTCCCGTTTGGGCATTACCAGCAGAGACTGGAGGGTCCGCTCGACCGGCTCCTCCGCCCAGCACTGGGGACATTGGGCTGGATCTGTCTCTGTGGTAGGCTGTCCTACACCATGAAAGGTGGTCAGCAGCATCCCTGGTCTCTACCCACAGACACCTGGTATGCTCTCCGAGTTGTACCAGGTGTCTTCAGCCTGAGCGTCTCCAGACATTGCCCGATGTCCCCCTGAGGGACAAAATCACCCCGAGAGACATGAGAATGGTTGACTTGAACCACTCTCAGATGAGGAGACGGAGGCTGGTGGGAAGGGGAGGGCTCAGCTACAGGCCCAGAGACGGCGCACTGCAGGGCTGGGCTTGTGGCCTCTCCCTTTGCTTGCACTGATGGTCCAGGGAAGCTGGGGCCTGGGAGAGTCAGGGGTCCATGGCAGGGACACCTCATGAATCCATTCCACAGTGACCCTGGGAGCTCATTCCTGCTCTTGGCCACAGGATACCCCATCCCTGGGCTGGAGACGTGGAGAGGAGACCCACTGAGGTGGGAGAGAAGGAGAACCGACAACTGCCAAGTTCTGAGAAGTTATTGTCACCCACATCTCGGCCTGTTCCCCAACCAGACCTTGTTAACTGTCTGTAGCACGGTGCTGAGTGTGTCCCGGGTGGTGGGCCTGGATGTACCCCCCTCCCAGCATCAGTCTGTTCGTGCCTTTCCTCGCCGTGAGAGTTGGTTTGGGTCACATTAACATTGGCAAACACGAGACTTGGAGTGGGAGATGGTGGGGTGTGCAGTGTTGGAAAAGGGGGATCCTTTCACCTATGGTCCTACACACTTCCAAAGCATTATATTCAACAAAGACCAAGATTCTTTATTTCAGGACTTCTCAGAGCCTTTACCCACTCAGCACGCTGTCATTATCCCAGAGAAGTACCAGGGATATAACATTTTCCAAGGTACTTTGACCGCAGGACCCCTTTCCTCCTCCTGGAGGATCTCACACCCCTGTTCACAGATGTACCCTGGGAAAAGTGTCACCCATGAAAGTACAGCTCACCCTGCTTCATGTCAGATGGTTCTAAGGTCGCCAGGAAACCAGGGAATACGAAAGATTGTCAACTATGGAAGCCCAAACTCTCTTTTGGTCGGATGACTGTTAAGTGACTGGATTCTGAGTGAGACCCCAGAGGACAGAAAATCTTCCTCAAATGACTGGATGTTCTCGAAGCTGTGGGCACACCTCTTGCAGACTTGACCAACCTGTGCGTGTTGGTGGCCATCGGGGTGGTGTGGCCAGAAAAGATGGGGTTGGGGGATCCCCCAAGGGGAAGCGCCCACCCTCAATTCTCCTCCTCGGAAACCCGAGAAGAGAGGTGAAAGAGAAAGAGTGCAGAGAGAGGAGGGAAAACAGAAGTTTCCATTTGTACCCAATGGTTTTGTTTTTTTATCTGTTTGCAAATGTTCAGTGTAATGGTTTGAAACCCAGCCGTGTGGCTGCTGCCGCCCACGCACGGAGCTGCTGTGGTGCTGAGCTCCGGCAGGAACGACGGATCACCAGCGTCGGCCATTACACCCGAGCCCACCCGAGGGCAGGCTGCTCACCTCCCCCCCGGGGTCCCCCTGCCGCCCCCCACCGCCCCGGCACCCCCGACACCCACCACCCTCCACACACACAGTCCTTCTATTTTAGATCTCCAGCACCCGGTTTTCTCTAGAGGAGGCATAGAGAGAAGGCAGAGATGGGAAGAGCAGGGAGGAAGCTCCTGCCTCATCGGAGCCACCGGCTTTCGGGAGAGAGCGGCAGCCCCCCCTGCCTGTGGACTGGCCACTGAAAGGTGAGAGAGGACTTTGTGATTTCTTTGTGCACCTGGAGGTCTGGGATACAAGGCCAGGTGAAGGGGTCCTAATCACTGAGCCCGGTCTGCTGCCTCCGGGTGATTCTAAGAGGCAGGCATGATGGATGCTCCTTCCAACACACGCAGTTGTCTCTGACACGAGCCTCCACCCAGGCCCCCGGAGAGAGAGAGCTCTGAACCCAGGGACTGCTGATCCCCCTCCTCCACCTTCCAGCCCAGCTCTGGAACCCACCTGAGGTGGGATTAAGGTGTGATCCTGCCTTGGGCTCGACCTGTTGATTTCCAGCTAAGGCTGCCGGCCCTTCCCCCACAGAGTGCCCAGTGACCCACACTTTGGGGGCCATATGGAATGGTTCTCCATCCAAGGGGCTTTGGGAAACCTGTTTCCCTAGTGGCCCCAAGCCCGGTAATCAGGAGCAATCAGACCCAGCTGTCCAGCTAATCTGTATGAAATAGGCTTCCTTCCTTGTAGAAATCAACAAAGTTTAAAATAGAAGGGACTGTAATCGGAAACGAAGCTATAGAGTTCTGTGTGTGGTGTACCGGGCAGAGACATCCGCATGGAAAATATTAAGTACAAATTACATGGCTACGACCATGGGAGCCAGGAAAAGAAATGATTTCCTTGCTTATTAAGCACGTTTATGGGTTGGAGGGTAGTTGAGTGGGGCCATCACTTCCGGAAGTTCGAAACCTCTCAACAAGAAGGAGAGGAAGAACAACTAAGATGGAGAGTAGGAGAGGGGCCATAACTTAACGTACATGGAGAGGAGAAGCTGAGAGAAAGACTCCGGGTTCTGCGCAGGCAGGGGATGAATCAGTTGGCAAAGCCCTATTTTTAGTTTTTGAGATCTGCTGCTACATTCTGCCTGGCATTAATTAATGTCAAAGGCATGTTTCCGACACGGTTCTAGAGGGCCTTAGCATGTCACTCAAACTAGGAGGTGTCGATCCTCAAGCTGGGCGTTCCCCAGCCCTTCAGGGTCTGGTCTCCGACACAAACATGTGTCCAGAACGTTCTGCCCCCTGACCTTGTCCTCTCCGGGTGTATCCGTTAATCTCCCGGCTCCAGCCCTTGGATATCTGGCCATTGGCCAAGGGAGACCAGCAATTGTTAAGCTTTGTTTTTCAAAAAGGAGAGGCCGTACGAGCTGAAATTGAAAAAAAAAAGATATTGGATCATGGCTTGGAATTTAAAAAAAAAAAGGGAAAAAGGCTTTGGGGCCAACTCTACTACTGCTAGGAAGAAGAACGAAGCCCCCCCAATCACTAAACAAGGCTGATTTTGACAAAGTAGAGCTCATAAACAGGGAAAAGGTCTTCCCATAAAGTTTCGAAGAAGTGTGATAGTTTAGCAGGAACTAATTACGTGACGGGGATTGGTTGGGTGTTGGCTGAAATTGTGCGTGAGGCTAATTACCCCGAAAAAGCCCGTTGAGAGGTGAGGCCCACACTGGATGAGTAGAGTCAGTGCGGGGCCGCCATAAGCCTGGCACCTCGCTTTCTGAGGTAGAGACAAAGGGTGGTGGCCAGCGTGAGCCGGACGCAAGAGGAGCTATGGGAGGCCGATGCAAGGTATACCGCTGGGATGGCTGTCCCAGAACAGTGGCACCATTATCAGGTCACTGAGACTATGGGAACATGTCAAAACCCCTAACAAGAAGAAATATCCCTTATACTCTGTGAAGTTATTCAGAATATTCTCCTCCTATCCTGGAGTCGTCTTGAACCTTTGAGGGCATTGTTCAGTGCCTACTGTCAAGGGTTGACTGTCGTCTTCGTACGTCTTCATAAGTCGTTTCTGGTTGGCCCATCAGGACACGCCTGGAGAGGCCCGCTCTTCAGAGTCGGCTGGGGAGGTCCCATCGTGTCTGGTGGCACGTGACCCATCCTTCTGTTGAATGGACAAATTCAGAGGGAGCTCGGAGGACTGTATGAAAGTCAATTGTCAGGTTCTCGAGAAGAATTACTTCCCCTGAATTTTGGAAGTTCTTAAGAATAAGGGGCTGGGTGTGGTGGTGCATGCCTCGTAATCTTAGTACTTGGGAGGCTGAGGCAGGAGGATTGCAAGTTTGAGGCCAGTCTCAGCAACTTAGTGAGGCCCTCAGCAAACTTAGTGAGACGCTGCTTTGAAATAAAAAAAAATAGGGTTAGGGGTGTAGCTCAGAGGTAAAATGCCCCTGGGCTCAATCCCCAGTACCAAAAAAAAAAAAAAAGAAAGAAAAAAATCAGAGGGGCAGATCTAAGGGTTCAAGTCAAGCAGGGTGTTGACTTTGGGTCTCAGGTCATGAGTCTGTACCCCAGCCTTGCACCTGGGTGGCTGGCTCCGGGATTCTGAGCCCCACCATCTCAGATCATGGATTTGGGGTGCATCCTGCCAGGGAGACAGGCACCGTGCAGTGTTCTGGGCTGGGAGCTCCTGTGTCTATGAGGGGCAGAGCCAGTGGATAGCAATGAGGGTCTCCGGCTCCTCCAGGCTGTCCTTGTGTGTGGCCATATGTGTGTATGATGGGTTTCCAGCTTGGTGGACCAGACAGGCAAATGGCTTTCAGAAAACCAATGGGAAACCCGCCAATTTCCACGCTCAGCCTCCCTCTGCTGCCTGGTGATGTCCCCGCGCACGTGGAGGACTGATAAGCAGGGCCAGATGGAGGGGTCTTAATTACTGGGCCCAGTCTCAGCAGGGATTAAAGTCCCTGGGAAACAAGATCTTACGTGGCCAGGTGCTGGTGGAGGAAGGGTCTCAGTTCAGGTCTTCATGTCATCTTTGCGGGTGCCCTCCCCGTTCCCATTTTATAGAGCAGCGAACGGAACCTTATATGTTTGATTTTACTTTATCTTAAAAACACAAGACTATTACATCGTACTCCATAATACGTCCACTGATCGTACAGTGAGATTAGATTCTTCTCTCAAAAGACTCCTGAGGGGAGAGGTCACTCCTGGAAGAGGCATGTGCCGCTGGTGGCATCTGGGAGAACCTGCTGCCTGGTGTGCAGAGCTGGCATGGCAGAGCCCTTGGGTACGGAGTAGACACGGTCCCCAGACACGTCTCACCGACACATGTCTTTCGTCTAACCCAGGCATGTCTGCTATCAGCTCTAAGTGAGTGGTGGCGTGCCCCAGCTCTGTCCCAACCCACCAGGCCCCTGCGCAGGTAGGGAACCCCGCAAGGCCCTGTTGTCCTATTGCACCCTGCAAAGGGTTCCTGTGGACCGGTGTGCAATAGGGAAGCTGGGCAGAGGGCTAGCACAGGGGCTCTTAGACCATGGGGCCCCGGCTCTCAGGTAACCCCAGGCTAGACCCTTGCTGCTCCGCCCCAGGCTGGAGCGGCCTGGCCCACAGGCCCCCCCTGTCGCTGGCCTCTTCCTCTGTGACCCACCGTGGGCCTCACATCCTGACAGGAGCCCTAGAAACGGCTCTGTTGATGAAAACACACATGCCCTCCGCCACAGGAAACGTGCCTCGGGCGCGCAGCGATAACCACCGGCCCTCGCAGAAACCAAAGAGGAACAGATTTCAGACTTTTGACTAAATTAGGAAACACATGTTCTCTCTCCCCCGTCTCTTTCGCCCTCTCCCTCTCTCTCCCCTCAGCGATTCTCCATTTCCCTCACAGGGACCCCCTGCCCTCCCTTCCTCTCCCAGGTTGGGAAGCTGGACGTATAGGAATCAGGGCCCTGCTCCACGGGATCTAGGTGAGAAAATAGGGTATTAATGTTAACAGAAGCTGCCGGCCCCCGTCACAGGTAGGGTTGTCAGAGAAAATACAGGACTCCCAAAGAAAACTTGAATTGCAGTATAAGAAGACTGCTCAGGTTACACTTATCCTGAAATATTATTCATTGCTCCTTTGAGATTCAAATTTAGTGAGGCGTCCTCTGTTTTTATATATTTGCTACCCCTCGTTGCCATAGCACGGGGACCAGCCATGGGAGACCACTATCTGGGAAAAGTGTTGGGAACACTTTCCTGTCCTGACTTGCTTCCTGACCCTCTGGCAAGAATAAACAGCCTACTATGTGTCGGGCTACTGTGCTCCAGGCACAGGCTAACGTTTTGTGTATGAGGCGCTCTCCTGGGGTCTGTCCAGCAGAGATGTGCTCATGTTTGTCATCCTGGGAGAAACAGGCCAGGGAGGTCGGCGGGAGTCTCGGGAGCGCTCTTTCAGCTCTGGGCCGTCTCCCTGCATAGTACTCGCCGGCAGTGGGTGGGTACGCAGCGCCAGCTTTGGAGGAGCAGTAATAACAGGTTAGCTTGGAAGTGCTCTGAGCAGCGATGGGAAGGGCTGAGTCAACACATGCAAATTATATGCAAATCCACTTGGCCCTCCTAGCTGGCAGGCTCCCCACCCTGGACGGGAGACCCAGGAGCACAGCCTCCTGCCCTCCGTGGGTTTCCAGCAGGGGCAGGGGGAGCAGGCTGAGAGCTGCGGGGGCCCCCCAGGAGGCCCACGTTCCCGGGGCACGTGGACCAGGGCGAATGCACACACGTGTGTTCTCCTGGCGTGGATGCGGATGTGAGGGGGTGGTGCGGAGGTGGCTGCGTGAGACTGTGAGGCGTGTTGACGTGTGCGTGACCTGCCACGGTGATGTGTGTATTCCCAGCAAGTTGCATGCTCCTGTCTCCTGGGATAACCTCCCCCGAGCCTCTGGAGTCCCTCTTTGGAGCGAAGGAAGAATCCCCTTGCCTGGGTGCCCTCCTGCTGAGATGCCCCAGGACCACAGTAACACCACTGCCAGCACCCACTGGGTGTCAGTGCTACACTCGATCCTATGGCAAGTGCCTTGTACTTAATTCCTCAGGCCTGGGACTTGGGGTGCTCACACTCCACAGATGAACACATTGAGCTTGGAAAAGTGAGGTCGCTTGCCCCATCGGGGAGACACGGAGCCGATGCACAGCCTCGGCTGTCGTGAACGCCCATGCTCCATGGTGTGGCCAGGCGGACCACTGTGTAGGGATGGGAAGAACACAAGACCCCGGGCCTGGGCCTGGGCTTCCAAAAGAAGGAACACGTTTGGAAAGGTCTCTATGCATATTTGCAGTAGCTGCAGCTCAAGGTTTGGGATTTGGGCTCATGGAGTGAGTAGTGTCGGCCTCCAATGTTGGTGCCAGCTGACATCGTGTGTCGGGAGATTGCTGCTGCTCAGGGGCACCATGGAGAGGGGCTGCCCTGGCCTCTCCCTCTGCCAGCACCAGCCGAAGGTGGGGCTTGGTTTATAGGATGCACAGGCCGGCAGGGGGCCAGGTAGGCTGGACCCACATTTGTCTTTGCTGATCGCTGGCTGAGGGGTCTGGGACAAGCTGCTCCACCCCTATCAGCTTCCTTTCCTTTTCCGTAGAATGGTGTCTTTGATAGGGGACTCCTTCACGCATGGCTGGGTCTCACAGGTGTAGCGCCAATCAATCATGATCATTATTAGTACAGCAATAAATAAAAGGCGGTGGCTCCGACCTCTGATGATCTCACAGTTCAGTGAACCAAGTTAAGTTCACTACAATGGGAATCAGGCAGAGTCACCCCCAAAGTGGCACAGAGACCATGCTGCCAGGGTTCAGGACAAGGGGAGACCACTTCTAGCTGGGGAGGGTGTCCTGGAGGCCTTTGGAATCCACCTTGATGGATGGGTAGGCTCTAGGTATGTGGACCAAGGGAAGCCAGGGAATTCCGGGTGGAAGGGACAGCATAAGCAAAGTGTGGAGGAGAATCTGTGGGCTCTTCAGTTTGAATGGGAGATCCATCCATCCATCCATCCATCCATCCACTTATCCATCCATCCATCCATCCATCCCATCTATCCATCCATCCCATCTATCCATCCATCCATCCATCCGTCCATCCATTCATTCATCCACCCAT
>PVJS01014213.1:0-40739 GCA_004027185.1 Glis glis
AAAAAAAAATAGGGCCGGGGGTGTAGCGCGGAGGTAGAAAGCCCCTGGGTTCAATCCCTGGTACCGCAAAAAAAAAATAAATAAATAAAAGAAAACAGCCCAAGCTCCAACAGGTGCCTGTAATACCTCTCTACAATAAAAGGGACTAAGACTTGATACACAATAAATACTACAACACATTCTCCTGATCAGTTCACTCTTCTACTCCCCTAAGCAACTCTCCTCTTTTATACAGTTTCTATCAGCTCTTCTACCTCCTCATGCTTGGCTGATGATCTTGATTCCTGTTCCAATAAGAAAACTGGTATCATCAGAAGAGAAATTCCACATATTGCCCGAAATATATCTCTCTGCCAGCCAGTACCTGCGCTCAAAATCTCTCCCTGCTGCTGGGTGCGGTGGCGCACGCCTGTAATCACAGTACTTAGGAGGCTGAGACAGGAAGATCATAGGTTTAAGGCCAGCCTCAGAAATTTAGTGAGCCTCCCCACAACTTAGTAGGACCCTGTTTCAAAACAAAAATAAAATAAAGTATAATAAAATAAAATAAAAATTTAAAAGGGCAGGGTGTAGCTCAGAGGTAGAATCCCCCTGCGTTCAATCCCCAGAACCTCAAAAAAGAAAATCAATTTCTGCCTGCTGCCTTTAAGCATAAGTTCTACCTGTGCTCAGTGACATAGTTCACCCCATCTCTACATTCTCCCCATGTGGTTAATTTCATGATGCAATTTGACTGGCCCACACAGTGCCCAAATATTTGGTCAAACATTATTCTGGATGTTTCTATGAGGTTGTTTCTAGATGAGATGGACATTTAAATCATAAACTGAATAAAACAGAATGCCCTTCTCAATGTGAGTGAGCGGGCAAGGGAAGGTATATTGGGAGGATATCAGTCTGGTGATTCCAAGGTGGTTTATGGTGTTCTGGAAATTCTTGGGATCCTTAGACTAACATCTTCTCCATTATCTCATCAATAGATAATTTTGAGAAAGCACCCTCTATTATACGTTTTCTATCACACTTTGCTCAATGTAGTCTAAAAATATGTGCATTCATGGGCCAATTAGCAGGACACAGGGAAATTTCATAAGTGGATGAATTTCCAGTAAGTTTAAGATTGGGTGTGAAGATTTGTAGATTTCCCAAACCTAGAAGAGAGACCTGGCTAGGTGAGTAAAAGTAGGAGGACCTTTAGTACAGGGCTTTCGTATTACAAGCATATTTTCCTTGTTCTTCCTTTTGTTTCCTTTCTACCTATTTTTTTTATTTCTTCTTCACTACTTTAGTAATTGTGTGAGCCAATTCCTCATTATTATTTCTTCCCCTTCTCTCTCCCTCACTAATAAAACACTTTGGAATTAATCTTTCATCTATCTACTAGATCATTTCTATAAACATAGAACCATGATACTCCTCACATTAAAACATTAACATTTTTCAAATATATTCATTTATTGGTGCATTGTAGTTATACATTTTGATAAGTGTCAGGGTAGCAGAAGCATGCATGCACACATTGCTCATTTAGCCCTCCCTCAAATCCTACCCTCTTCCCTCCCACTTCCCTCCTTTTCGTGCTCAGCATAGTGATGAACTCTGATAAATTTGTTTCTTGACCTTGGTCTTTTCTCCATCTACTTGCTGCTTCAGTTTTGGCTACCCATTTGAAACAAAATTCCTGAAAAAGTTGTCTTTTTTTTTATTTTATGATGGCACTGGGAATTGAACCCAGGGCTATTCTGCCTCCAAGCTAGAGCCCTGGCCCATTTTATTTTATTGAAACATGGTCTCACTAATTTGCTAAGAGTCTTGCTAAATGGCTGAGACTTTCCTAGAACCTGACATCCTCCTGTCTCAGCCTCCCAAGTATTGGGATTACAAGTGTGCGCCACCATGCCTGGCAAGGGTGTTGCTAAGTTACTACTTTCCTGGCCTCCAACCTCCTGTCTCAACCTCCCAAGCACTAGGGTTATAGGCACGCACCACAATGCCCAACCTGTTTATTCTTACTATCTCCAATTCCTCTTCCCTGCTTCTCTTCTGATTCCTCTTCTTCGATTCTTCTATCCTGCCAAGATCTCCAATGATTTCCATGCTGCTAAATTGAAGAGTGATTTCCCCTTCTTTGTTTTTCGTAATAAGTCATTAGCATTTGTCCTTAGTGATTTCTTCCTCCTGGATACACTTTTATAACTAGGCTTCCAAGGTGCTAGGCCCTTATTTCCCTCCCTCCTCCATCTCCTTAGCTATTTATTACTCTTGTTCCCAGTGACTTAGTGCTAGAGTATCACAATACTCAGTCCTTGCTTTTGTCCCTGGTTTCTGCTCTGTATAAACACACACCTTTGTGTGTTTGAAGATGCTTTTAAATGCCCATCATTTAACAACCGCCAGATGGATAGGTACAACGCCGATCTCTCCACTATAGTTCCCACTCATGTTTCCTACTGTCTACCTGACATCTTCTCTTAGATGTTTAATGGGCACCTGTAATTTCATGTGTCCAAACCTGTCATCTCCATCTCCCATACATTTGCTCCACTGAGGGCCTTCTCAATCAATTCATGGGTGCTCCATCTTTTGAACCATTCTAGCCCCAAATTGCATGGTCATCCATCTTTGACTTCTCTATTTTACACCTATGTCCAGTCCTCTGGGACATTTTGGTTGACTCTAACTTTAGAGTACATGCAAACTCTGGCCTCATTTCAATATTTCCCATGCTAATACACAGGGCTGTACCTTATATGCTTTGTTTTAGTTAAAAAAGTTCTTTATATATCCCATGTAATAATAATCCTTTGTTTAATATCTTCTTGGTCAAAATTCTCTATCATCTATCTATCCATCTATCTATCTATCTATCTGTCTGTCTGTCTGTCTATCTATCTATCTATCATCTATCTAAATTTGATGGATTCTAAAGTGTCTTTTTGTTTGAGTCTTGACTTTTGTGACTTAAGAAATATTCCTTAATCTCATGTAATAAAATATATTTTACTGCCTTTTCTTCTTCATGCCTTAAATGTTGGCTTGATGTAATTATTATTATTATGTGTATGTGTGTGTGTGTGTGTGTGTGTGTGTGTGTGCGTGTGCGTGTGTGTGTTACTGGAGATTGAACACAGGAGCATTCTACCTCTGAGCTACACCCCCACCCCTATTTTTTTTTTTTAATTTGGAAACAAAGTCTTGCTGAGTTGTTGAGAGTCTTGCTTAGTTGCTAAGGCTGGCTTTGAAACTGTGATCCTCCTGTCTCAGCCTCCCAAGTACTGGGATTACAGGTGTGTGACACCATGCCCAGCTTGCTTTACATAATTATAAACAATTCAGAACATAGCTATTTCTTTAGTCTGGTAGAAATTAAGAACCTACTTTCCCCCCAAACATATATTTATTGAATGTGGTATTTTATTTTTTTCTTAAAATGCTATGTTGTGATACCCTCTGTAACTTCTTAGCTCAGGTTTTTTAGAAAGCAGTCTAATTTCAGCATCTAGCACTTTATTTGCAAACTGTAAGCCAGATAGATTGAGGAAAAAATGATAGCAGGGTGAAGAGACAGGAGGGTCTCAGGTTTGAAGTCAGCCTCAGCAACTTAGCATGGCTCTTAGCAACTTAGCCAAGACTCTGTTCCAAATTAAAAAAAAAATAATAATAATAGTATATAAAATACTATAATAATAATAATATATTATATATTATATATATTATATATAATATATAATAATAATAATAATAATAAAAATAAAATAAATAGGTCTGAGAATGTATCTCAGAGGTAGAATGCCCCTGGATTCAATCCCTAGCATCACACACACAAAAAGTGGGAAGCAACCATATCACGCACTGCCATTCTGGCTAAAGTTCCTTCCTAATGAACTGCTAAGGGTCCCCCATGCTCCTCTGGCTGCATTGAGCATTGCCCTAATGTGTCTACAACATAGGAGGAGGAGAGGAAGTGTATCTGCCTGTCAGTTTCCTTTCTCTCGTTAGTCTATTGGTCAATGTTCACACCACAGAGGCTCACTCCTGTGGAACAACTGGGTTACATCCCCAGCCCCTAACAACTTGTCAGGAAGCCATATTTCCATGCTCCATGGTAGGATGTATTACCCCAGTTCAAAGAGAGGCAACTCTGTAGAGGGAGGGAGTCCCACAACCAAACAAAAAGGAAAGAAGGAAAATCCCCAGGGATTCTGAGAAGACAAACAAGACCGATGTCCAGTGTAGACTCATATATTTAGATACATTTCTGAGCTCACTATTCTATTTCCCTAATGTATTTATCCTGGCCACATACTTACTTTATTTTTTTAATGTGGTACTGGGGATTAAAACCAGGGGCATTCTACCTCCAAGCTACACCCCTATCTCCATTTTCTACTTTTTTATTTTTAAACAGGGTCTCACTAAGTTGCTGAGGCTAGCTTTGAACTGGCAATCCTTCTGTCTCTGTAATCCTTCTGTCTCAGCCTCCCAAGTGCTGGGATTACAGGCATACACCACCATGCTTGGCTTACTTAAATGTTTTAATTAGCATAGATTTACAATAAGTCAAATGTCTCATAAGTCTTCTCATAAGCCTCATTTTTTAATGTGCTAAGCTTTCATATACATTTCAGAATCAGTTTTTCAAGTTTCAGAAAAGTTAGCTATTTAATATTAATGGGTATCATATCATATATATGTATTTTTCAAGAATTACCATTTTCAGGGCCGGGCGTGGTGGCGCACGCTTGTAATCCCAGTACTTTGGGAGGCGGAGACCGGAGGATCCGGGTTCGCGGCCAGCCTCAGCTCTCTCGCTCTCTCTCTCCCTGTCTCTCTCTCTCTCTCTCTCTCTCCTTAGTGAGGCCCTCCGCAACTTCGTGAGACCTGGTTTCAAAATAAAGTATAAAAAATAGGGCCGGGGGCATAGCGCGGAGGTAGAACGCCCCTGCGTTCAATCCCTGGTACCGCAAAAAAAAAAAAAAAAAAAAAAAAGAATTACCATTTTCAGGATAATCTTTCTATCCTTGAACATAAGGTTTGGGGTTTTTCATAAAGATCTGGAATATTTAAAATCAGATTTATGCGTTATGGGTTTTGTAATTGTGAAGGGGATTCCTTAACATCCATTTTAAAATTAATGGTGCTGCCATATTAGAACAATGTTGATTTGCATAGGACGATCTTTACTCAGCAAGCTTGTGGGACCCTTCTTACACCATCTGTATTTTACACACATTATTTTGAATTTTCTATCAAGATGATCCTCTGAATAACAGTTTAAATTCTTCCTTGAAAATCCCTCAGCCTTTTGGATCCTTTACGTTTTCCCCTAATTGTTCAGTCTGAGACTTTCAGCATGATGTTGAATAAGTGTCCTGATAGGAATTGTCTTTGCCTTATTTTTATGTTCATTTGGCCTGATGACTTCTAATGTTTCACAATTAAGTATGAAATTAATAGATGCACTCTATCAGGGCAAGGCAGCTCCCATTGACTAAGAGTCTGATTTGCATGAATTGATTATTAATTTTATCAAATGATCTTTCTGTATCTGCTTACATGATCAAATATTTCCCATTTGACCTGTTAATGTGGTGAATTACATTATGTGGTATTCTAATAATTGAATGCATTTCTGCAAGAACTCTAAATTTTCATGTTGAATTAAAGAATATGTTTTTACTGAATTCATTTCTAGAAAAAATTCATTCTTTGTATATTAACTAAAGATTCTTCTGTGTGCTCCATCAGAATTCTTTTTTTTTTCTCCCCTCTTTGGTACTGGGGATGGAACCCAGGGGCATTCTATCTCCAAACCACACCCCCATTCCTTTTTATTCTTTATTTTGAAGCAGGGTCTCACTAAGTTTTTGAGGATCACCTTGAACTCTTCGACTCTCCTGTCTCAGCCTCCAAAGTACTAGGATTACAGCTGTGCACCACCTCTCCTGGTCTCCATCAGACTTTTTATGTGAACAAAATCCCAGCCTTCTTATTCTATCCTGCCCCTTTCTAAAGGATGTTTGTATATTTTCCATCTGTTTATGCTTCTGTGCTTATTCTCAGTAGTTTGCTAACATCTGTGCCCTCCCTCGCACATTTTTCTTCAGTTACAGAGATCTGAAATCTAAGTAGTGCACTTACTTTTATTATTTTTAAATCTAAACGTTGTTTTAACTTATACATAAAAACTATACATATTTATGGCACACCATATGATGCTTTAGCATGCATTGTGTAATGTTTAAACATATCTATCTCCTCAAAATTCTAAACTTCAGTAACTACTTTTCAGTTCTTAAAGCTTTCTTTGATTCATTTTCCTATGAGATTTTATTTTATTTCCTATTCTTTCATTATGGTTTCTACCCTCTTTAGAATTCTCTAATAAATCTAAACGTTTTTATTCTGTTTCAGATATCTATTATTACTAGATCATTGGGTTGAAAATCTCTCATTTATTATGTCTAACTTGCTCTTCTTCATGGTGGATATTTTTTTCTAATTTGGTTTATAATTTTACTATAAACTTATCTTCAGTAGATATTAATTTGTTTTTGGCTTGAAAGTCTCATACGCTCTAGGTTATTAATATATCTTTTCAGAATGATTTTGGTTTATTCCAGAAGGAGCTTTGCACATGACATTGTTTCCAACTTGATAGTACGCTGACTGTTTGACCTGGGATTTCCGTGCCAATGTAAATATCATGATAACCCCCATACTTGATTGTGACATAGGCTTGGGGTTTTAATTCACACAAAGTTAATTTAGAAAATCGTTTATTCACTTTTATTTTTTGTACAAGTCCCAGGGCAGGAAACGATTATTATTACTACTTCTCTGGGCTATTGAGAGGTATTTTCTAGCTTGATTTTTCATAGCCAAGTCAAATGTTTAAGGTTATATGAAATGTTTAGTTCCAGTTCTTTCTCCTAAGGCCTAAAGGACTCTGTGTAATATCTAGCCCCTAACCCCTTCCGTGTATATCTAAATCCTATATAACTCTAGACTGCCAGGGCATTAATTTCAGCTTATTACATCATATTCGAGTTACCTCTTTGTTCTTATCTTTGCCTTTCCTACTTTCTCAGTTACATATTTAAAAAACATTGTGTTTATAATTTACCAATCGTGTCTGTTTATAGTGGAGAAGGAACCACTTCCTTGTTGTCAAAAGCCCTGGCCTATACGTTGTCTTCAGTTTTTCTTGTCATTTTTTATTTCCATGCTGGAGTTCATTGTGTTTCCCTCATTTCTTAACTCCCTGTCATTTGTAAATGTTTTTCTCATTGCTATATGCAAAACAGCATATTTCTGCCAATAAGTGCTAATCTTATAACTTAAAGTGTACACACCAATTTCCATTGTCTCGGCTAAAAGCTTTTTGAGGCAAAATTTCATATCTCACAATTCTATACCTCTCTCTCTTTCCATTAGAAATTATTCAATATTTTTCATATTCCTATTTTTAAATATACTCTTATTGGTGCATTGTAGTCTCACATCATCATGTAGTTCGGAGTGATAAGGACATACATGTGCATAGGACTTGGTGAGTGTCTCCCTGGCTCAGTATTTTCTAGTTGATAAAAAGAATTCTAAAAAAGAAGGTATTGACACTCATTAACTTCCAGAGAATATTCTAGAACTTTGTACACATTAGTAATTTAACTTCGCATGTAGAAGTCTTGGGAGCATGCTGTTCAGGTCCTCTCCCTGGAGAGAATATGCCACAAGGAACTAGTTAGAAACAGCCTCAGTATTCACATTGAGATCAGACTCCCCCAGTCAGCTCCCAGCCAATGGCTCTGCCATGGGTGCTAGAGCCTGGCGGTTCCTGCCCAAAGTGAGATCACTGGAATGCGCCATATTTGCTTGGGGCTTCCTCTGGGTTGCATTGCATTCTAAGGCTCTTATCTGATCCTCCTTCCTTCCTTTGCCCCTGACAGGTGTCAGATCTGCATCATAGTCTCCAGGCCTTCCCCACATCCTCTACTCTGTCTGCCCTTTACCTTCCATAGATGTCTACATTAATATCTCTCTTCTTTCTAATTCCACCTCGACACCTGCTTCCCAGAGGACCCAAACAGACCCTCGCCTCACTGTCTTTTTCAAGTGAGAAAACCACAACTTGTAAAGATTAAAAGACATGCCAAGTTTACACAGCCAGTCAGTCAAAGAGTCAAGATTCAAACCCATT
This sequence comes from Glis glis, assembly GCA_004027185.1. NCBI lineage: Eukaryota > Metazoa > Chordata > Mammalia > Rodentia > Gliridae > Glis > Glis glis. Next base: position 8,201 of record PVJS01014213.1, read on the forward strand.
TTTATTTTTTCTGACTACAAAGCTTAGGTTTTCCCACTGGGAGAAAATGAGAACAATTCTTAATAGAAAGCAAGGCCTTGCCATCTGTAGACCTTCAAGGATCACAATGAAATCATATTTCTCCAGTTAGCCACTTGGAGTATCACCTGTTCAGAAGGGGTTAAGGAAGGGGTACTTGCCAAGGGGGAAGTGTTTAACTTCTATGTGTTCTGATTTGTGAAAACACAAGAGGTCAGAATTTGTTTCAAATAGTCATAGGGAGCCCACTTGGGAAAATAAAAATCCCTCACTTGATAATATTCCTGATAGTATTCCTGTTGATCAAGTCAGGTACTATGGATAAAAAGATGTGAATATTGAATATGAGAATTAATTAATTGAATTGAACATTAATTGAGCACATGAGTTATAGCTGGTATAATAATCACACATGTATTAATATATGAGTGCTTTGTATCTTATGCTCAACCAAAATTTTATCACCTCTGTTTTAAAAATCCTGGTCAGAACAAATGGGAAATAAAGACAGGGGAGAAAAAATAAAATAAAAGAGAATAAAAAAAAATCCACCAACAAGAACATTCTCAAATATTACTTCCTTCCATTTCAATTTCATTTTCTTCTGACTTCATGTGATTTCTGTATCCTGAATATCCTCTTAAATCAATTAAAATTAATTGAATGTGAATATGAGAAAGAGCTGCATATGAGATACCGTAGATAGACCTGGAAAGGTGTTCTAAAAACCCTTCTAAGGCTAGCCAAACTGCTTAGGGTGAGGGTCCCACATCAGATTCCCTATACCTCTCAGATCCCTCTTGCTTTAGTCTTATGATATTGAATAGGAACTTTGTAAACGTTTGTATAGCTGTCCCTGACTACTCAAACACATGGTCCAATCCAAATGTCCCTCGGGCAAACTTCACACTTTATATATACATATTTAAAGGTTTTCCCTTCTTGAAAAGTAAGGGCAAAAGTTTTACTCATTGTAGATTAGTTTCCTAGTATGATGCTCTAAAATAGTGGGCACCCAATAAATTCATGTTATGTGCTTTAAATAAACAGGAGATTTTATAGCATTTGTAAAATATTTAGAAGGCCATCCCAGGAGAAGAAATGTCTCTCCGTGGCTCTTCCAAAGTGATTGGTGTATTAGTTGAGGTACAAACTCAGTTGCTGTACCAAAGGCCTCCTGAAGCAGTAGATTGAACAATATAGAATTGTATTTTTCTACCATCTCCATGCTAGTACAATATGTAGAAAAAATGTGATAGATAGTGAAACAAATAATAGGTACATACATAGCTGTTGAATAAATGAATTAATGACCATAAAAATGATGGACTGGAAACTGGAATGACTGGGAAATGCACCTCTATTTTAATAGAGAAGTTTGAATTGACATTTAATACTTAAAATGATCAGATTTTGTATTGCAAAATGTTTTACTACATCTCTGAAAGGCATTGCATAAACATGAGGCACAAATATATGTTGAGTGCATATTTGGCATTTCAAACAAACCCATAGTTCTTTCCAGAGTCACAGAAATGATGAACACTGGATTTTTTGCTTGTTTGTTTGTTTGTTTTCAGTTCAAAATGACTGTAAACTCATTGTTAGACATTCGTATCCCTCACTCGAGTTCAAATCTTTGCTGGGATTATAAATTCAAACAGTTATTTCAGTGAAAAGTGGTCACAAAATAAATAATGTAAAATAATGTCAGTGCCCCTGGAGGAGAACATTTCCAGCCTTCTCTATACATCTTAGTTTCTGATAATTAAGATTCTCTCCACTTCTAAGACTTATGTTAGAGATGGGATGACAGAAGAAAAATATTACCGATTGCATTTCTCTCTCTCTCTCTCTCTCTCTCTCTCTCTCTCTCTCACACACACACACACACACACACACACACACACATTCATACCCCTCTCTCTCTCTTTTCTCGCTCTCTCCTTTCTCTCCCTTCTATCCTTCTCCTCCCCACTCCTATCAAGCCTTTTCCATTCATCCTATTTTTTATCCTCTTCCCTTATTACCCATATCTTCATTTATTCTTCAAGTGTATTCTCTCCCAGAATATAGCAGTAACAGGATATGCAGGATACAGAAATCACAGGGAGAAGTCAGGAGGAGATGAAATTGAGATGAAAGGGAGTAATAACAGTTCTTTCTATATTTGAGAACCAATACAATCATCCCCAAAAAATGTTCTTTGTGGATTTTTTTTCTCCTTTATTCTTTTTTTTTCTCCCCTGTCCTTATTTCCCATTTGCTCTGACCAGGATTTTTAAAAAAGAGGTGATAAAATTTTGGTTGAGCATAAGATACAAAACACTCATATATTAATACATATGTGATTATTACATCAGCTATAACTCATGTGCGCTCTGTTATTTCAGGAGAGATGAAAAACTACTCCGCTCTCTGATATTTTATTTAAAAATGCATTCTCTCCACACGTAATAATATCAGAGACTCAGATATATCCTGAAGCAGCAATTTTGGTTTTTATAGAAGAATCTGTTTAGGATTTTTAAATGACTCGTCTCCTCCAGAGGAATAGGACATTTGCTCCCATGTGAGTATTACTGAATAGTTTCTGCAGAGGGTCTTTGCAAAGGAGGTCAGGGCTTACTTTGATGTCAGTACCATGTTGAGAAGTAGATGAAGTCAGAGAGCAGAGCCTATCATTCAGGGATGGGTGGGGAGGCTGCCTCTGGCCTAGTGAGCAGAGAAATTGGTTATCTCCCTTCATGTGCACCACTGATGCCCAGGTCACTGTTCAGAGAGTCCTGATTTCTCATCATGATCACATGACCCCTGTATTTACTCAACATTACCCCCATCAAGTCCAACGCTTTACTCTTGTCAGACTTGACCCACTGACTTGATGATTCTCAGGGACATCAATGGCGGAGGCACACATATCATCAAGACCGCGCTCACATGGAATCTGCAAGAATAACTGACATCAAAATAAGCCCCTTCCTCCTTTGCAAATATGCTCTACAGAAACTATTCAGCCATATTTTGCTGCTCATCGTGTGCTGTATTTGCCACATCTATGGGACACTTCCTAGGGCTACAGAATGGCCCTTACTCATCCAACTATCAAATGGTTCCTGTGAACTTGGCTAACCTATTTAATTTTCCTGACTCCTTCCTTCCTCTATTAAAAAAGGGAGTTAAAGTAAATCATCTCTGAGTTTTCTTCTAGATGTTCTTTTCTTAAGCTCCCCCCTGTACAAAGGACCATGAAACAGGTCACATGTGACACACTCTCATTATTCCCTGCAGTTGCATTCATTTCTGATGCATGAAATAAAAATTACTATTAGAAGCATATTCTTCTCTGGTTGATAATTCTCCAGCACTGTGTAATAGTGATTGATATGTAGCATTTTGTAGAAACACAACAAAGGAAATCTTCTCCAACTTAGCCTGCCACGGGGTAAGAGAGGCAGCTCCTCTTCCTGCAGTTCCCCAAGGCTCCGATTCTCCAGTCTCTTCCTTCCCTTTCCATTAAGAGGCCTCACGGAGGTGCCCCCACACCACCTGCCCCTTGATCATGTCATCATTCACATTGCAGAGTAATTTTATGCTGTTTTCTTTCTTCCACATCTGAATATGACATCTTTGTAAGCAGGAAAATGTTTTTGTGAATTTTTCCCAATGTGAATAAATTACCACTGCCTACCATCTCCCTCTTTCTCTGTCTGTCTGTCTGTCTGTCTCTCTCTCTCTCTCTCTGTACTCTCTGTAGTAGGGATTGAACCCAGGGGCATTCTACCTCTAAGCTACACCCCCAGTCCTATTTTTTTATTCTTTATTTTGAAACAGGGTCTCACTAAGTCGCATAGGGCCTTACTAAGTAGCTGAGGCTGGCTGCAAACCTGCGATCCTCCTCTCTCAGCTTCCCAAGTACTGGGATTTCAAGCATGTGCCACCACACCCAGCTAATAATCTCATTAATGACCAATTTCCTATTGTAACCATCAGCAATGACTGAGGGGGGTCATATAACCCACAGCTCATAGTATGTTCTCTCTGAGTTCCCATTGCTGAAGAAGAAAATATGATTAGCATGACTTAGCTTTTTAGATCAGGTTACCTAAAGCTCTGCATTTGATATCTCTGACCAGCAATCTATTATTTCTAATCTAGCCAGGCGTGGTGGCGCATGCTTGTAATCCCAGTACTTGGGAGGCGGAGATCAGAGGATCTGGGTTCGCGGCCAGCCTCAGCTACTTAGTGAGGTCCTCGCAACTTCGTGAGACCCAGTGTCAAAATAAAGTATAAAAAAAAAATAGGGCCGGAGGTGTAGCTCGGAGGTAGAATGCCCCTGGGTTCAATCCCTGGTACCGCAAAAAAAAAAAAAAAAAAAAAAAAAAATTTTTCTAGTCTAATCAGCTGTTTTGGAGATGGAGAAGAAAATAGGTATCATCTTTATTCACTGAAAACATTACTTATATACACTACATGTTGTAGTTTCTTGTACCTAGAGAAAATAATAAGGTTATATCACATGCAAACTACTTTTTGACCTTTGGAATAGTGAGTCCTTCAGAAAAATTAAGTTATAAATACTGGGACTAAAATGATAAGGAGGATGCATAATTACCTGCCCTTTGCATATAGTCCAGGTTTACATTTACTTATGCATTGTCCACTTATTAATATTAGGAGTAGAGATTCATCTAGAAGTTGGTAAGGGGTCGAAAACAACTATAAATTAATTCTGGTCCAATAAGAACTTGTATTGTTTGAGGTTTCCCCCCTAAAGTATCTAAAAGTGGGCTGGATTTCAGAATCCTAACTGGAATATTTCCAACCAGTACCCAGCATTGTGAAAATTAAAGCAGGTTGAATTACGAGACTGGTAAGAAAGATAATCCTAGAACTGTCCAGTCTAACAAGTCAGCATTAGTGAAAGGCTGGTACTAAACTACCACTTATAATGCACAATAATCAAAAGAACACAAGAGGTGAGGGATAGCTCCCAACAGGACACATAACTTAAAAATTGTAGAATGTGAGAATCAAAGGGACTGGTAGGTTTATTCTGAAATGCACCAATTTTGGAAAAAAATCCAAGAAGCATTTTTCATCCCACTCTCTCTAGACCAACCGTTCATTCATATATATTAGCTACTCAATTGTTTGATGAAAGATTTGCACTACACAATTGTAATTTTTTTTTACGTTTTGTCAATTAGTTCATTCTGTAGTTAAGAAAACTAAGATAGATGTAAAGAGGATCACAAAATATCCAAGTCAGCTGGTCAACTCTATGTGAAAGTAAGATCACAATCCTGTGCCCTTTCCACTGAAGTACTTTGTCCTGTTACTTATTTTCTGTCAAGTACTTATTTTTCTGTTGAGCTAAGGAGGAAAAAAAAACCTTTTTTAAATTATTTGCTAAGCAGTTAGATCTATCCTTGGCATAGAAGACACAATATTCATACCGTTCCTTGGAGTTAAGAAACCAGGTACTTATCTTTTATTTCCAGTCAAGCAGTTCATTTTCCTGGGAGAATTCTAAAGTTAAATCCCTTCTAAAATATTATTAACTCACCATTTGGTTCTGAGAAGTAAGTTCTTAAGTTAATGTGACTCAGAGCATGTTCTGGGGAAATAGTACTATGCTCCTCACCAAAGGTGGCCACCTACTCAAATTCCTGGTACCCATGAGCTAACACATGTGATCTAGCTGTCTTGAGCCCAGGTTTTTATCATGCCAAGTTTTAGAAAAATTGGATATTTCATTCTCAGCAACTTGGGTCACTAAATAAAACTCAGAAAGCCTCTGCTTTTGCTTTTTCTTAACATAATTCTCCTTTCACTATTATTAATTTTGCCATCCTTCTGACATTAGCCTTTCTTGGGGTGCCATTACTACTTCGGAACCAGAGAAAGAGGTCCTTGCAGAGATGAATGTGTGCCTGATTGGGTTGGTACACATGCATCACCTCTTGTATTGTAGCCTTAGATATAGAGTAATTTTTAAGTATTTTTATTGTTTCTCAAAAATTAATCTGACTTAGGAATGTCAGATACTACGTTTGTGGGAAAGTGATTAAAAGTGAAATGGTATGTTGAATGGTGTAAATAAAGTCAAATTTATGGTCATATAGCTTACATCTAGTAGGCTATCTACACATATAGATAGAGTTTGAATTTGAAAGTAAAAATAATTTTTCTTCAATTATAGAGGTCTTCTGGTTATTTTTATACTCCCAAATAATATTCATTAAGCATAATTTATGTCATAGTTTCTTGAAAAATATGCCAGAAGTCCACTATCTTTGAGGCTCTTAATGCCTGTCTCTCTTAAATGGGATTGAGAGATCTACAGAAAGTATCAGATGCTAAAAATAGTCACAAAATGTTTCTCCTCTTAACGTACCTGTAAGTCATCCTGAAATTTTTTGGTTTTTTTGCAGTACTGGGGATTGAACCCAGGGGCATTCTACCTCCGAGTTACACCCCCAGTCCTACTTTTTATTCTTTATTTTGAAACAGGGTCTCACTAAGTTGTGGAGGGCCTCACTAAGTAGCTGAGACTGGCCGCGATCCTGGATCCTCTGGTCTCAGCCTCCCAAGTACTGGGATTACAAGCGTGCGCCACCACGCCTGGACATCCTGAACTTTTTACAATAGCAGTGGAAGATCAGCCTCATTCTCTGGGATGGATCTTTTTATTGCAGCACCCAATGAGTACCCATTCATCCCTGGAAGAGTGAAAAATGGATATGAACGTTTCTCAACTGTGCCACAGAATGAGAAGACCAAAAAGTCAATAGCAAAACAGAAACCTATGAATAAAGCATGCTTGGTGTTGAATCTGCAACTTTGAAATAATAGTCAGGAACAAGACAATAATGCCTGTTTTCACCATAGCTACTCACAATTATATAAAATGTCATAAAGCATAGAATAAGATTAAAGATAGTGATTTTAGAGATAAGACTGGCATTTACATGATTCTATACAGAGAGGAAATTCACCATTGGGGAAGTATTTTCAAAGAGGATTCAGTAAGGTGACTAGATACAAGATTAATACAAAATAACCATTAGCTTGCTATATTTCAGCAAATCAATTGAAATCATAATATTAAAAAGAAACATTATAGTTGAGTGTGGTGGCACACGCCTGTAATCCCAGTACTTGGGAGAATGAGACAGGAGAATCACTAGTTTAAGGACAGCCTCAGCAATGTAATGAGACTCTCAGCAACCTAGCGAGACTGTGCTTCAAAATAAAAATAAAAATGAAAAGGGCTGGAGTTGTAACTATGTGGAAGAATGCTCCTGAGTTCCCCTTAGTACTACAAGAAAAGAGGAAGAAAAGGAAAGTAAAAGAAAAAGAAAAGAAACATTATCCATGACAGTAAAAAAGAGAGTTATGTAATATATAAGAATAATTATATCAATAAATATGCAATAACTTTATTAAAAATGCCCACACAATACAGTTAGAGGGCATTAAAAATACCTGAATATAGAAGAGAAAATACTTATGATTTGGAAAACTGTATATTTAAAAGATACTAATCCTTTTAAATTAGACTGGGAGTACAATGCAATTCAATTCAAAATTTCAATTTGCTTTTTAGAACTTGAAAAGCTAATTCAAAGATTGATATGGGCTGTGGAAGGTGGAAAAACTAACCAAGAACATGTTTAAAAAGCAAAAGAAAGCAGCACTTGCTCTACTCTACCAGATGTAAAAGTGTGCCCTGAAATGATAATAATGTCACAGAAATAGACAAGCGCATCACTGGATTAACATAGGCAGTCCACACATAGGTGCAGAATATATAGGAGTTTGGAACCTGGATGTGATGGCATTTCAATTCACTAAGGAAGAATGGCCTAGGCGCTAACGTGAATGAGAAAAAAGATTTTTATAAATTACTCCAAAGGTGAAATTAAATTCCATTTAGATCTAAATGTAAAAATTCCATTTAGATTTAAATGTAAAAAAAAAAAAGCTGGGCGTGGTGGTGCACGCTTGTAATCCCAGTACTTGGGAGACTGAGACAGGAGGATCACAGGTTCAAAGCCAGCCTTGGCAACTTAGCGAGGCCCTCCGCAACCTAGTGAGACCCTGTTTCCAAATAAGAAAGAAAATTGGGTGGGAGGTGTAGCTTGGAAATAGAATGCCTCTGGGTTCAATCCCCAGTACCAAAATGATAATAATAATAATAAGTATGTAATTATTAGAAATTATAGGATATCTACAACATGAAACCTGTAAGAAAAAGATGATACATTTTCTTCATTTCTGTCATCCCTAATCAATCTGATATAGTTGGTGGTATCACAATATAGAAATCTGCATAACAAAATATGCTATAAATAAAAATAAAATACAAGGAATAAACTGGGAGAAAGTATTTTGTAATGTAAATCAGATAAAATTAATATTGGGAATATATAACCTGATGAATGTATCTTAGATAATTATATATGATACATGTACATTAATAAACACATTAAACATAAAATAGAAAACATATATAACAAATAACTGAGGAGATAAAATGTCAAAAGCATCCACAACTAAATTATTAGAAGGAAATCAAGAACAATAAAAGTATATGCTAACTAATAAACATTTTCAGGGGGCAGTAGAGATTGAACAGAGACATTTACCTCTGAGCTACATTCCAGCCCTTTTTATGTTTTATTTTGAAACAGGGTCTCCCTAAGTTGCTAAGGCTGTCCTCAAACCTGCGATCCTCCTATCTCAGCCTCCCAAGTACTGGGACTACAGGAGTGCACCACCATGCCCACTTAGCTGATAATAAACATTTTTAAAGATAGAAAAAACAGATGACATTTTGTGGACATGAATGCACATTCTGAACGGCTGTGCAGCAGCTTCAGAGACTGAAGTAACTCCGTACATTCAGACAGCAGAAGATCTCAAGGGCAAATAACTTCATCTCTAGCAGGTCAAATCCAATATATTTTGGGTGAATTTTTTTTCCCTACAACATGTACTAGAAGTATAAACCAAAGAGTGCTGAAGATATATTTTATTTGGATATATTTTATTTGGAGAGGATCGCAGAAGATGTGGTCTGATAGCCAGTTCCTAAAACACGAGTGAGTATTTTGCAGACAGAAAAGTGGAAGAGGCCATCACCGGGTATATTGCTACTTAATAAGGAATATTTTATCTAAGAAAAGGGATTCAGAGCCCCATCCATCCCCTCAGGGAGCTCCCCCTCCGGGAGCTCCCCCTCCACTCTTCTCTACCAGCTCTGCCAGTCCATCGCAGCCCATCGCCAACTGCCATCTTTAGCAGGGCATGTTCCTCCATGCCTTTTTGCCTCGTACCAATCTGTTTCTCAGTTCTTTTCATTACACTATAATTAGTAGTACATATTAACTATATAAAATAATGTGAATCGTTATGACAATTTCATACATGCATATAACATACTTTGACCATATCCACCCTTCCTATTTCCTTTTTTCTGCCCTCTTCCTCCTCCTCTCTTCTTCCCTTGATTCTCTTTCCCTTTCCTAATAGTCTCCTTTCTATATTTATTTTGTTTGTTTTCTGGATTCCACATATGAGAGACAACATGTGATACTTGTCTCTCTGACCCTGGCTTGTTTTGCTTAACATGATGATCTCCAGTTCCGTCCATTTTTCTTCAACTAACATGATTCCTCTCTTCTTCATTACTGAATAATGTTTGTGTGCGTACCAGTTTCTTTATCTACTCATCCACTAATGGGTATTTAGGCTGATTTTGTCATTTAATTGATGGGCATTTAGGCTGATTCTATAATGTAGTTACCATGAATTGTGCTGCAATAGTCATGGATATGCAGGTTTCTCTATAGTATGCTGACTTCTATTCCTTCAGGTATATATCTAGGAGTTGTATACCTGGATGGATGCTAATGCTATTTTTAGTTTTTTGAGGAACTTCTATATTATTTTCTATAGAAATAGTAGAAATTTCTATATAAATAGAAATAATTAGAATATATAAATAAAATAAATAAATATATATAAATATATATAATAAACATAATATATAATAAATAAATATAATATATAATAAATAAAATATATAATATATATTATATAAATATATATAATATATAAATATATAAAATATATAATGAATAAATATAATATATAATATATAATAAATATAATATATATTTATTATATAAAATAAATATAATATATATTTATTATATATAAAATAAATATAATATATATAATAAATAAATAATATAATAAATAAATCTATATAAATAAAATAATTAGAAATGACTGTACTAATTTGCATTCCCATCAACACTGTGTAAGGGTTTCTTTGCTTCTACATCTTACAAGGCTTTTTTTTATTTATTTTTTCTTGATAATAGCCATTCTGACTGGGATAAGATGGAATTTCAATGTAGTTTGGACTTGTATTTCTCAGCTAATGGTGTTGAACATTTAAAAAATATATTTATTGGCCATTTGTAGAAAAAAAAAGTTAAGCCCCCTCCCTTCTCTGTTTCTCTCCTTTTAACTCCTCTTGACCTCATTCTTCCTATTTACCCGGCTAATTCCTTCTTCTGTCCTTACTAAAGCCTCACCTTTCTGGTAAAGCGTGTCCTGACCTCCATCTTTGCTCTGTGAGATTTCTTAGTCTTCATGGTTCTTTCTCATAGAATATGGTCTACTGTTTAAGATTTAGGATGAGACTGGATTTAAGAAATTGATTTTCATAGTCAGTAAAATATTAATAATAAAATATTAATTAAACTCACCACAAGGTTCGTGTGTGTCTCTATGCACAAATAAAAAATAAAATAGCAGTGAAAACCTGAACATCTCTGTAAGATACATGTTTATTATCCAAATGATGTCATGTCAAAATTATCATAGGAACATTATTTGCCACCTAACTTCCCACTCGGAGATAAAGCAACTCCACATAATGGCACGTTTCCTTAATGCGCACGCATAGGTGTGAAGATTATTATTATTTTTTTCCTCTTCTGGAAATCCTGGGAGACTGCTGATGTGTTTCCATCTGTTACATTTATAAATGTTTCTTTTTAAAGAAAGAAGTAAATAAATGTATAATGTATAATTTAGAGATTTACAATGTCAAGCACAATAATTTAAATCATGCTGTTGTCCCCTTGGGGCATTAGACTAAAAAATTGAGGATGAAAATGTCCCACAAATTTAAAATAAATGACACACACAGTCAGCACATTTTTTTCTTCTTTTACCAAGACATAAAAAGAAAGCTAATGCTAATTTTTAATAGTACATGTAGTATACCTAACATAGTTATTATAGAATTGTATTGCTAATATTTTATCTAAGCAAAGGGATTCAGAGCCCAAGTGCATAGGGACTATCAGCAGACAAGGCAAATGAAGAAACTATATGAGAAAGAAAAAAATAACAGGAATGCATTTGAATGGCTTATTGATCCCAGGAATTGTCTGTTACTTTCAGTATCTAATTTAGTCTAATCTTACTTTATTTAATCTAGATTGAGACTTCGGCTATTGAAACACAAGTGCCGTCTATATGGACTGAGACCATTGCCATCATCTAAAGGTATGCATGGATCTGGTACCAAAACACTGAAAAATCTAGTAGCTCTCTATTCGTTTAACCCCTTTTCAAGGAATAGAATAAAGTTCAGGTCTTCTGCTCTCAGGAGAGAGCTACAGATTGCTGAAGAATAACAACATGGTCTAGATTTTGATGTCCAATTGGAACATAGAAGTCATATTTTGGAGCCAGGCATGGTGGTGCATCCCTATAATCCCATTACTTAGGAGGCTGAGACAGGAGGACAGCAGGTTAGAGGACAGCCTCAGCAATGTACTGAGACTTTCAGCAACCTAGCAAGACCCTGTTTCAAGACAAAACAAAACAAAGCAATCTTTTTAAAAAAAGGTCTGGGGGTGTAGTGTGGAGGTAGAATGCCCATGTGTTCAATCCCTAATACTACACACACACACACACAAAGATTAAGTCATATTTTGGGTCTGACATGTAATACCTCAAAACACTTGTGTTCACTCAATGTATTGGAGGTTTCAGGTCCCCCCTGTAGGTGCATCAATTAATATATCGCCAGCAACAAAACTTTTCAAGCCAGACAGGAAATTAACATGTTGCTAAGTGGATTACATCTATGGTTAAGAGACAGAGAGAGATTCCAAAACAGTGATTCTATATATTGATGATTTCTGTTGTTAAAGTGGATTTCAATGTACAAAATACTAACAAGAAAAATCAATACCGTCTTTCATTTCATAGTGTGCCTTTAAAAACATCAGTCAGTTTTTCAAAGATTGGCAGTTTAATTCTAGACACGTTCTGAGCAGTGGCTGCCTTAGTTTAGAGTGTACAATATATGTTGGCAGGATAAAGTGGGGGAGACGTGCGCTCGCTGTGATGTTGTCACATTCCAAGATCCATTCATTAAGTGCATCCTGACACTAAAGAACTAAAGGAAGACTACTGAAAGCTAACACTTCCTCTCGCACCCAAGTTCCAGGGCATGGGAAAGTGTCAACCCTTAAGAAGAAATGGGTTTGTCAATTTTAACTTCAATTTCTGTGGAGGGGTGAGCCAAAATGTCCATAAGATTAATTTAAAAAAAAAAAGGTGTTCTTTATTCTTTGGTCTTTAAGAAACCAAAGGATCCAATGGGTCCTGCCTCACTTAGAAATGCTGACCACAATATGAAACAGTTTACCATCCCTCCTGGTTCAATTTTCATCTGTCAAAGAAGGATTCCAGTCATCTCATTCTTGGGATACTTTAAAACAAAATCAAATTTGGCTTTTTTTTTCCACCATAAAATCCTTCTCCTAAACAAAAGGCATTATGAAAATACCACTTTTTAGTAGATATGTTCTTTAGAGTCATGCATAATTAATTATGTTTATGCATCATCAGAAATAGTTATTTTACTTTTGTAATATATCTGAAATACAATTTAGGACTAAATAGGAACTATAATTGAGAGTGTTTATTTTCAATATTTAGTCAAAAATACAATAAGTCATCCATGTTTTTTAATTGTCACAAATTTCACAAGTACAGGAACACTTAGTTCCCATATTTTATTTTTGCCAACTCTGACACCTTTCTTGAAAGAATTTAAAAGCACAATCTAATCACCCCCAGAGGAAATGTATTTTATTTTTATCTACTCTACAATTTAAAAATTCTTTCAATTTTTCTTCTGCAAGGAAAGTTTAATGAGGCACATTTGCTTGTTTCCATGGTATTTCAAAGGAGGATTACTAGCTGAAGGCAAGAAGATGTATACAAAAAGGGGGGGTAATAAATAATAGCACTTGCAATAAGAAATTTTACCTTTTAAATAAATGCTATAGGTTAGTAGTTATTTATAATCTATAAAATACCAATCATTTTTTGGCATTATTTAAAGATGACTTTTTCCTGGAAAAAAAAGAATGGTAACAAGAATTCCATCACATAACACTACAAATGCAAATATATATATACATATATATATTATATATATATCCCATTGTGGTAATGGACCAAAATTCAGTTATCTGTAAAATCACTGGATACATACAGAAAACAAGAATGAAGTTCCCTTGCATTGTCTTTGATACAGTAAGTAGTATGCAGAGCTTTGTGTGTGTGCGTGTGTGTGCGTGTGTGTGTGTGTGTGTGTGTGTGTGTGTTACGGAAAGTATTAGTAGCGTGCTCTGTTACCTCTAAACTGACACTTGCAAATCCAGTCACACTTGAGAGAGATAGATTTTCATAGAAGCCATCAGCCAACATATACTGTGTGATCCAGTCTCTTTCATCTTCACAGTCTACATTGATGGTTTTCTTTTTAATTTTGTTTTATAACTATTTCCATGAGATCTGAAGTTTCAAATACAAAGCAATTAATTCAAGGGTTTCTATAAAGACTTGTGCAGGGACAATCACAATGTCACACTCATAACTTGTGGCGATAACTAAATATGATCCCATTCACCTCCCATTCTTCTTGACATGTTTAAGGCTGAGGGGGGGAGGTTGCATGGAAGTGGGGAAGCAGGTCTGGGAGTCACATGTGTTAGGCATCACAGGTCCTATGTAAGCATCTCTGAAAAAGAATGAAGATTATGTTTTCGAAAGCAATTCAGAACATTGGCTGTGTTCAGAACATAATTTTGACCAAACAAAAAGGTGTAAAAATCATAAACATTATGAGTTAATATGCTCTAGCAGAATTAACTATAAGTTACCTGGCGTGGTGGCGCACGCTTGTAATCCCAGTACTTGGGAGGCTGAGACCGGAGGATCTGGGTTCGTGGCTAGCCTCAGCTACTTAGTGAGGCCCTCCGCAACTTAGTGAGACTCTGTTTCAAAATAAAGAATAAAAAATAGGGCTGAGGGTATAGCTCGGAGGTAGAATACCCCTAGGTTCAATCCCTAGTACTGCAAAAATAAAATAATAATAATAATAATAATTAACTATAAATTGAAATGAAAAGGCATTTGTGTGTGTGTGAGTGTGTGTGTGTATGTGTGTGTGTGTGTGTGTGTGTGTGTATGTGCACATGATGCGCATACTGGTCTCCCCTTTTTAAATTTATTTTTATGCTTTTATTGCAATGGAATTACTCATCATGGTGAAATAGAAAGTGATAACACACATACACGCACACATCTCTTGGAGCGTCTCCCTCTATGCACCCATCTCCCCTCCCCCTTTCCCTCTCCCTATACATGTTAGTGAGATTGATAGTGAAACCTTCTATGGACATAACTTTATTTGAACTGTTTCCTTCCTCAATCCTCCTTTTCCCCTCCCCACCTCCCTCCTCCAATTCCCTGCCTCTATTCTACTGTTCTCTCTCATTTGACTGAAGTCCTTTTTGCTTCCTATTTTTATTTGAACTTCCACGTATAAGAGAAATCATATAACCCTTGACTTTCTGGGACTGGCTGATCTCACTTAGCATAATATTCCCTGTTCCATCAGATATTCCATTAAGAGAAAATAAAAAGTCTTGGGACTCAGTTTCCTCATTTGTAAAATGGTGATGGATTTAGGTGATTTCTGAATTTAGGCTTATATGAATTATGGGGCCGAGGTAATGAGTAAGCACTCTTTCTCTGGCCTTTAAGTAGCCAAAGCTCAAGGTTAGCAAAGAAAAAGAGACATAAAAACAGAGGTTAGAGAGTGGACTATTGCACCTTGATTTTTTTCCTTACCTATGATCGGGCCACAGGTTTAGAAAGAGAAAAGGCCGAAGACTGGCTGGCCAACCTCTCAGACCTTCTCTGTGAAAATCTCTGTGGCAAATAAGGACATTAGAGAAGCCAGAGTCACTGAAGGTCATGCTACCAGAGTGGATGTTAAGGAATTCTAAAGCAGACAACTAGTAGAGTAGTAAGAACAGATGTTAACCAGGAACTGCTGCATCAAGGGGAAAGCGACTCAGTATGGAACTGGACTCAGTTCTGAACAGAAGAATAAGTGGGGGCTGACAGCCCAGGAGCAGGTTGGAGGTAGTTGGTGCATGGATAATTACCAAGAGAGGACCTCTAGAGTAGGAGGATCCACACTGATCTAACGGGATGTTTGCTGAAGGCAGGCCTGAGGAAGGTGGGGAGGAGAAATTAGATCAGACATTCAAGGGGATCCACGTCCAGGGTGAAGGAATTCTCTGTTAAACGGATGAAGCAAGATTCTTGCTCTAAGGAGGCTGGTCAGGCCCAGAGAGGAAGAGGCCAAAGTCAAGGCCTAGTCAAGGAATGGGGTCAGAGGAGTCTGACTAAAAGTTTGGTCAAAGAGATGGTATTGGTGCTGGGCACTGTGGCGCAGGACTGTAATCCCAGTACTTGGGAGGCTGAGACAGGAGGATCACAGGTTAAAAGCCAGCTTCAGCAATTTAGTGAGACTCTCAGCAACCTAGCAAGACCCTATTTCAAAACAAAAAATAAAAAGGGCTGAAGGTGTAGCTAGGAGGTAGAATGCCCCTGGGTTCAATCCCTAGTTCCAAAAAATAAAAATAAAAAAAGAGTTGTTTTTGGTATTTGTCAGTGACGAACAATACACCCAAAGGGAGACATAATAGAAACCCAAGAATCACTTAGGGCACCCACCACAGTGAGGCCAATTCCAACTTCAGAATAGAGATTGAAATTATTTTAAGAATGAAAAACACAACAAAAAAAGAAAACTTTACCCAAATAAGTGAGTATATTAACAATGATACACAGCAAACACAGAGCTATCTATATTTCAGTTCACTTTTTTTTCTAGCAGGAAAAACACATTGTGTGTGGGCTTTAAAGCTTGGTTGATTATCCACATTTAAAAAAAATGACCTCCTTAAAAATTGAGATTCCAGAATCGCCCTGCGAAGACCAGCACCCATTTGAATATTTCATAGGCTTCATAAAGAGGTGACTGAGATAGTTGAAAGGTTGGCTAGTTGAAAGGTTCTGTGGGAAAAGAAAGAAAGAAAATGACTTATTCAATGAAAGTGTTAAATATTCTCCAATATCTAGAACTCCCAACTTCTCGGCATGGGTTGAGCTGAATTTCGAAACCATTGTCATTCCTGAGACAACCTGTAGTTTTAAATGACTAGGCTGTCAGCCTGTAAGTTCTCTGCAAATGCCTTTTCTGCTTTAGTGAATAGTAACAATTACATTGCAAACAGCATGTTATTTCCAACTGTTTTTTTGACAGAAATCTTTGTGTTACAAATATTGCAAACTTGAATTAGTTTGCATGATTCATTTTTTATGTAAATCTTAAGGGTGGAGTTTTTTTCTTTTAAATCTTTCATAAATGTGGTCTTTAAAATGGTATTCACAGATCTCTCTCTCTCTCTCTATCTCTCTGCACACACAATGGTAAGGAAGGATTGTATAGATTTGGAAACTGTTTTTAACATACAGTTATTGAGTTCACAGGGCAAGACTTTTTAATGGTTGGAAATCACTGATTAGAGAAAGGAATGCAGTTTGGAAAACAGGACCAGGAAAATTATATATATATATATGTTTATATATATATATAAGAACTTGTTGGGATGCACTCCTTCTGAAAAGGGATAGATTGACTTGTCTTTGATATAACCAACTGAAAATATCATTTCTGATTTAAAAAAGAAGAGAGAAATTTTATGTTATAAAGTGCACTAGGTTGGGGGATAGTACCAGAATGACCTGGACCCTTAAAGAGGTTTAATCTTTCAAGCTGATTTAAACTTTTAGCAACTTCTGAGCCTTTGAAGATCTAAGGAAGAAGCAGTAAGATCAAAGCCTATGCTTTGATTTAAAAAAAAATACCTTTAAATATCTAAAACAGTTTTTTTCTAGAACAAAGGAATTGTTTAGAAATCATCATATCTAGCTTTTGTAGTATATGTATAGTAATTTATAGCAACTTATAATTTATATATCTATATGTATCTATCTTTACATTTACTGAGTACAGGGTATGCACAAGGCATTGGTCTTTGCAAAGAGGAATAAGTAAATGGTAGATACAAATCTTTCAGCCTTAACCAAAATTTCCCTTAGATTAATTAAACTTGAGATGGGGGTTTTCATGACTATAGCTCCCTATCTCTTTTCTTAAGCATTTGCTTTAAAACACTCATAGTTCTAGCTGGGCGTGGTGGCGCACGCTTGTAATCCCAGTACTTTGGGAGGTGGAGACCGGAGGATCCGGGTTCGCGGCCAGCCTCAGCACGCTCTCTCTCTCTCTCTCTCTCCCTGTCTCTCTCTCTCTGTCTCTCTCTCTACTTAGTGAGGCCCTCCACAACTTTGTGAGACCCGGTCTCAAAATAAAGTATAAAAAATAGGGCCGGGGGTGTAGCACAGAGGTAGAACGCCCCTGAGTTCAATCCCTGGTACCGCAAAAAAAATAAAATAAAATAAAACACTCATAGTTCTAACTTCTGTCTCTCCCTCTTGCAGATATAAATCTTCTTCCAGCCACTTCAGTTTTACAAGCAAAGAGTATCTTAGGACTTGGGGGCCATCCTTTGAAATATAATTATTCAATGAGACAGTGCCCCTATCTCCCCATCTCTGTGGGAGGATGGGAGCCTACTTTGATGAGTGACCATTAGCTACACCCCCAGTCCTATTTTATTTTTTTTTTCATTTTGAAACACGTTCTCACTAAGTTGCTGAGAATCTCACTAAGTTGCTGAGGCTGTCCTCAAACTTGCGGTCCTCCTGTCTCAGTCTCGCAATATACTGGAATTAAAAGTGTGCACCGCCCCATCTGGTCAAAAACATTTATTTTTAAAAGCAGTTTAGCTCCACAGCAAAATTGTGCAGAAAATGCAGAGTTCCCGTATCTCCTCTTACCTCCACACCTGTATAGCTTCTTCAATTATCATCCTTCCCACCAGAGTGACATGTTAGTTGCAATTGATGAACCCACATCCACACATCATAATCAGCCATAGCCCACTGTTTACATTAAGGTTCACTCGTAGCATTATACATTCTATGGATTTTGACCAATGTGTAACAGCATGGATCCGCCATAGCAGCCACAATATAGCAGAGTTCCACTGCCCTAAAACATCCTGTACTCTAGTTATCTTTCCATCCCCATTAGCCCCTGGCAACTACTGGTCTTTTTTTTTTTTTTTTTTTTTTTACTCTCTCCATGGTTTTTGCCTTTTCCAGAATGTCATAGAGTTGGAATCTTATAATATTCATCTTTTTCGCGTTAGAGTCTTTCAATTAATGATATGCAGTTAGGGTTCTTCCGTGTCTTTGCATGACTGGAAGACTCATTTCTTTTTTAGTGCTAAATAATATTGCATTTGGAGAATGTACCCCTGTTTCTTTATCTATTCACCTACTGAAAGACATCTTGGTTGCTTCCAAGTTTTGGCCATTACGAATACAGCGGCTATGAACCTGCCCGTGTGCAGGGTTTCATGTGGACCAAAGTTTTCAATTTGTCTAGGTAAATACCAAGACCATATGCTTAAGAGCATGTTTAGTTTAGTGAGAAACAGCCAAGTTTTTTCCCAAGTGGTTGGTTGGACCATGTTGTGTTCATACCAGTAGTGAATTAAGAATTCTCAATTCTCTACATCCTTGGTGATATTTGGTGTCGTCCGTGTTTTAAGATTTTTACCATTCTAACTGGTGTATATGGCCTGTCATTTTTGTCTTACTGTGTAATTCCCTAATAAAAGACACTGCTGATCACCTTTTTGTATGCTTATTTGTTGCCTTGGATGACAGGTCTGTGGCTTATCTTCTCATGCTTCTGGTGCATTCTCTTTTAAGGGCATGAAATAATCATAAATATAGTCATTTATATTTACCAGTGACCTATTCCAGTGCTCTTGATTCCTTTTGTAGATCTATAGTCTAATATCATACAATTTGCATGAAGTTTATCACTATTATGCTAAATTTGTCAGCATTTCTAAGTCTAAAAAGTACTTATTTTGTCTTTATTGCTATTTATCTATTTATATATTTATTTATGGTACTGGGGATTGAACCCAGGGGTGTTCTACCTCTGAGCTACAACCCCAGCCCTATTTTTTATTTTGAAACAGGGTCTCACTAAGTTGTTGAGGGCTTTGCTGAATTGTTAAGGCTGGTCTTAAACCTGCAATCCTCTTGTCTTGTTCCCCCAAGTACTGGGATTATAGGCTATTTTGCCTTTATTTCTGAAAGATATTTTTTCTTTTGTGGAACGGGGTATTAAATTCAGGGGCATTCTACTTCTGAGCTACACCTCAAGTCTCATTTTATTTTTTATTTTGAAATAGGGCTTCACTAAGATATAGTGCCTCCAGCCTGCAATCCTCCTGTCTCAGCCTCCCGAGGACTGGGATTGCAGGCATGCACTGGGCCTGCAATATTTTCATTGGCTATAGAAATCTAAGCTGACAGTGCCTCTTTTGTTCTAATCATTTCAGTATTCTGTGTTTGTGGCTACACTTTCTGGCATGTGCTGTTTCTGTTGAGAAGTCCACTGTCTTTCATTTCTATTGCCATTGTTATTTTGTTAATGTTATACCCTATTATTTTGTCTATTAACATTTTCAAACTGTGTGGTTATTGCTTGTCTCGGCCAACATTCTCATAGCTATATTCAAAACAACTGACCCCACAATTTAGAAGAAGGAAGATTTATTTGTGCAGTTTTTTGGAGATTCAGGGTTTAGTCCCTGTGAGGTCAGCATCTGGATCCGAGGGCATGGTGGCGGGAAGCAGAGAGAGGGAGAGCACACAGGTTCTGCTCCTCACGCCATGGAGGCCAGAAGCAGCGAGTAGGAGAGAGCAAGGCTCTGCTCTCATAACAAGGAGGCTGGAATCAAGAGACACCAACAGGCAACAAGACACAATCACAAATGCTACAGCCACACCCCCAGGGACCCACCTTCTCCAGCCACACCCCACTGGCCTAGGTTACCACCCAGTAGATCCATTACAGTGATCTTCAGGATTTATCTACTAATGAGATTACAACCCTCATGACTTAACTATATCAACCTTGAGCTCTTTCAGGGACATCCTATATCTGACCATAACATTGTTCTTACTAAATTTGGAAATTTGGGGTATTACTTCATCAAATATTTTTCCTGGAACTCTTTTTCTTTCATAGACTTTAATTATGAAGCTTGAATTCTCAAATTTCATGATATCATATTTAATTTTTTAAATCAACTTTCTCTCTGTGTTTTATTTTTGAATAGTTTTTACTGCTGTATCTTCAAGTTGGCAATATTATCTGCTCTAATGTATAATATACTATTAATCCCTCCTATGTATTTTTCTTCCCAGGTACAGTTTTTCATTTCTGGAAGATAAAATCAAATCTTCTCTTATCTTTTGTGCCTCTATTTAACATCCCGAATTATTTTCCTGTTTTTTTCACCATATTAAATACAGTTATAAGCCGGGTGTGGTGGTGCATGCCTGTAATCCCAGTACTTAGGAGACTAAAAAAGGAGGATCCCAGGTTCAAGGCCAGACCCACCAGTGTAGCAAGACTCTCAGCAACCTATAAAGATCCTGCTTCAAAAAAATAAAATAGGGCTTGGGGGTATAGCTCAGAGGTAGAATGCCCCTGGGTTCAATCCCAAGTACCACCAAAAAAAAAAAGTCTCTGTCTACTTTCCCATCTGTACAATTTCTGAGTTGTTGATAGACTGCATTTATATAAGTAACGAGGAATGTTCTGCTTCTTTGTATGCCTGGGAATTTATTATTCCGTATGTGCTCAGTACTTTTTGCATTTCTGTAAGTATCTCCAAGAATTTTTATGGTGATTCTGTTAAGTTACTGCGAAATCTGATCTTTCCAGGTCTTGCTTTATCAAATTTGTTCGATGGGACCGAGGAGCAGTGCGAAGGGTTAATTTTGGTCCACTACGGAGGCACGTCTTTTCCATGTGCTTTATGTGATACCAAATGAATGATGAGGTTTCCCGCTCTGGCTGGGGGTGGGGCAGGGAACAATTCTTCTCAGTCAAGCTTGAGCCTCAGGGATTGTTCCTAATCTAGTATGATTCCCAGTCTCAGTTCCTGTTCCCACCTGCACACACTGATCAATAGTCCGCAGAAGACTTGAGGGGGATCATCAGCAAACCTTCAGAGATATCTCTCTAGGTACAGCTCTTATCCTGTCCTGTGAATTTCAGACATCTTTCATAACCAGAATTCCCACTGTATCTCATCTCAGAGACCTTGGGGCATCGCGATGCTTCTTTCTTATGCTGTAGCCCAGTAACCCACACATGGCAATAAACTGAGGACTCTGAGGGATTACCCAGTTTCTGGCTTCTTATGAGTCATTGTTCTTTATTGCTTGACATCCATGTTTTTAAATAATTTTTAAAACATTTTCTCTGTTCATTTTTCAGTTGTTTCTGGTGGGAAATTACATTCTCAGCTGGGCATGGTAGTGCATACCTGTAATCCCAGTACTTGAGAGGCTGAAACAGGAGGATCGTAGATTGGAGGCCAGTCTCAGCAACTTAGAGAGACTTTTAGCAATGTACCAAGGTAGTGTTTCAAAATGAAAAAATTTAAAAGGCTGGGGGTATAGCTCCGAGGTAGAATGACCCTGAGTTCAATCCCTAGTATTAGCAATCAGTCAATACATAAAATAAAAATAAATCCTGGCCTGTGATTCCATATGAAGAGGAAGCATTTAGTTTTAAAGACTGTTGTTTCTGACATTCCATAGTAATTGTTTCATTTAGGGTTGTATTGAACTTGAATATTGATATAAACAGGAAAATTTTACAATTTTTAAGGTGTGACATCTGTACATGCTTTATTCCAAATGAGCATTTACATGTGCATGTTAAAAATTTTAAGCAAAACCTAAGTGCATGTTTTTCTCTTTTAGATATGACATGTTGAAAAATTAACTCCCAGTCAGGTGCGGTGGCAAATACTGTGGCAAATACTCCCAAATACTGTAATCCCAGTATTTGGGAGGCCAAGATAGGAGGATTGCAGGTTCAAGGATAGCCTCAGCAACTTAGTGAGGCCCTGTTTTAAAAACCAAAAGTAAAAAGGGCTGGGGTGTAGCTTAAGGTAGAATGCTCCTGGGTTCAAAAAACAAAAACAAAAACAAACTTCCAGATAAGGTTGTAAAATACCTTAGATTTTATTTAAGGATGGATGTGTTAATTACCCTTTCTCTGGTGGTACAATTTTGATGAAGTCGGCTATCAAGACAAACTGATGATTTTGGAGGCCCTTCCTAGGCTGTTTTACAGTCTATAATACCAAAACTTGCCTTCATTGTTAATTTTTATTATCTCATACCGCATATCATTTTTCTTTGCCATAACAAACCTGATACATTTTTCAAGTTTTGTTCCGGGTCTATATGAAACAAATAATTCAGAAATTTCACTTTCCTAAATTATTGGACTTCTTTGCTAAGATTCACATGATTGTGGTACTTGTAGATAAAGCAAAGTGGAAGAGAGTTCAGAAATTGGAAATCCAATGCCCAGAAATATCCCCTAATAATTAACAGCCACAAAGCTACCCAAAACTCTTCCCACTTAGTTGATACTCAATTAATATTGGAAGTTAACTTTTTTGAGTATTTTGGTTTCAAACTGTTCCATTTCCAACCAAATTGAAAATTATTTGGGAGTACTGGGGCGATGGTACTAAGTTATATTGATGAGTGAGAGCGATAAAGGGGTACCTAGTATATTTGTAGTCTAACACAAATACCACTGATGAGAAACAGTCGAAGAATTTGACTTTGTATGCTTTGCTCTCCTTCGCTTCAATTTTAGTACAAGGAATAGTTTTGGATTTCTGCAGGTCTATGACTCACAAACACATCCATAATGAAAAAAATTCAGAGCAATTATTCAGATAACTGAGGACTTAAAATGCCCACTTTCATCTGACGTTTCAAGATGCTAAAGAAGAAATAGTCTTAAAAATTGGTTTCGCTTAAATTACCTAAATATGTGCCTCATCTGGACTTTGCTTTTTACAGAAAAAAATGTTTCTTGTTTCCCAGGTCCTCTTTGATCCAAGTCATGTTAAAGTTTTCTGACTGATTAATGATCTCCTATCTGTATTTACGCATTTCTATCCAGTCAATTATCAGAGGCTAAGGTGAACTTTGACAAATAATGAGTAAGAAAACTTCTCTCTTGCATAGTGGCTGAGCCAAAACAGGCTTGTGGATTAATCAGCCTTAAAATTAGTGTGTGTGTGTGTGTGTGTGTGTGTGTGTGTGTGTGTGTGTGTTAATATATCTATTTAGAAAGTCTCCAGTCTCATACATTTTCAAGTTTTCAACCACCAAGCAGCTTTGTGCAACAGATGCTGTTTATCATGTTCTTGTCTTTTCCAAGTTGATGTTAATTTTAGAAGTCATGAGAAACATTAACTCTAAAGCTAAAATCCTTTGTCAAATTAAATGTGGCCAAGAAGACATCAGAGTATTACAAGAGTCTATTGGAAACGTATCTGCTCATCGGTTCCTGTATAGTCTTCTTTCTGTTGAGGTTTATAGTTATGCATGCTCCTTGCTTGCTTTCTTAGAAATCTATAAATTATATCTATATCTGTCAGCCTGACAAATGTATTACCTTATACACCAAAGGAGAATTTTATCAGGAGATTTTAATGGCCTGTAGCTATTGAGCACAGCTGGTGGCAAGCCATGTCTTCTGTTATTGACCACAGCTTTAAAACAGCTTCCCAAACAGCATTCAAGAAAGCCAGAAAATTAGGTACAATGCGCATCTTTCATTAAAATAAGATACTGTTTCTAGAACAAAAAATGCATACGTGCTCAGCTCTATTATTGACTTTGAATTGGAACTAAGAAATGTCATATTTCTTATCGCTTGCCCTCTAAAGAAGTCTTTAAATTTTAGCATTAAAAAAAAAAAGATGTTAGAAAATTATACCACTCCAGCCGGGTGTGGTGGTGCACGCTTGTAATCCCAGTACTTTGGGAGGCAGAGACCGGAGGATCCAGGTTCGCGGCCAGCCTCAGCGCTCTCTCTCTCTCTCTCTCTCTCTCTCCTTGTCTCTCTCCCTCTCTCTCTCTCTCTCTCTCTCTCTCTCCTACTTAGTGAGGCCCTCCGCAACTTCGTGAGACCCAGTTTCAAAATAAAGTATAAAAAATAGGACCGGGGGTGTAGCGCGGAGGTAGAACGCCCCTGGGTTCAATCCCCAGTACCTCAAAAAAAAAATTAAAAAAAAAAAGAAAATTATACCACTCCAGGGAATTAAAGAGGTTAAGTAATTCTTATTTCGAACCCTTCATATTTGAAGTACATCTATAATTTCAAAGTTTTCAGAAATATTCGCCTTCACTGTGTGTCCAGTACTTTTGTACATAATTTGATCTTACATACAAAAAATATCCATGAGGTGAGTAATTGTTCACTGTTTTACTGATAAGAACACTAGAACCTGGGTTTTAAAGGAATCTATTGACCATATCTATGTGGTTGACATTTGAACTAGGATTTTTCTACTAACAAAGTCACATTGCTTTTTTTTTTTTTTGCGGTACTGGGAATTGAACCCAGGGGCGTTCTACCTCCAAGCTACACCCCCAGCCCAATTTTTTATTCCTTATTTTGAAACAGGGTCTCACTAAGTTGCAGAGGGCCTCACTAAGTAGCTGAAGCTGGCCTTGAACCTGCAATCCTCCGGTCTCAGCCTCCCAAGTACTGGGATTACAAGCGTGCGCCACCACACCTGGCATCACATTGCTTTTTAATTACACAAGATTCTCTCAGTGAAGTAGGAGACTGTGGTCTTATAAATGAGGATTGTAATTTGGTAAATTGTTAAAAAAAAAAACAGAGATTCAAGCATTTTCTTCGTACATCCATTCTCTTTGTCCTCTTAGCTTTCTTGCTGTGTAGTATTGAATATTGAATCATTCTAAGAAAATAAAACTAATGTAAAAGTTCATAATAATGTACTTGAAGCACCCTAGGTAGCAAAAGTCGTAAACCCAATTTATTTCAGAGTAATTTTCAAACCGCTATGTTTGACAAATTGTTCTGCATTTTCAAAATGAACAGCTAAGAGACTTTGCTTACAGGTTTTTGTTTTCTGTTTTTTTTTTATGAGAAGAAATGTCATTTAAATGGCCCCCATCAATTGCAACATTGAACTGAGGTTTGAGTAAAATAATTTGCTTTTAGTTTCTATTATATTCTTTAGAGCGCCTTAATTGGAATTCTTTTATTGAATTTTGGTTCAAGCTAAACCGTACAGGCAGCTAACTGCATTAATAAGAAGCACGTTCACTATTTCAAAAGTGCAGCTGTATTTCAAATGCTTATTTTTGTTATTGAATATGAAGATTAGGTATTATCCCTTAAAAGGAAAGAAAAAGGAGTGATTTTTATAATTCTTCTCCAACATATAACTCTATGATCCTTCACTTTTTTAAATCAAATACACATTCTAGGGATAATTATTTCTTCCACATAAATGAAATAATTATAAAATTATTTGCTCAGGCCTATCTTATTCTGTAATTTCCAGCTATATAACTAGATTTTATTCATTCATTCATTCATTCATTCATTCATGAAATATTATTGAAGACGTATTATATGTCACTTGTGCTAGATTCTAAGAATACACTGGTAGAACAAAAGAGCATTCTACACCCAATTCTACAGATAACTAATTGAGCCTACCTCCCGTTACCTTGAGAAATCTATCAGTGGAACTAAGATAAAGAGATGAGTTAGATTCTGAAACATTAAGTGTTAGGAATTTACCATCTGCCAATATTTAGGCTTTTCCTTCATCTTCCCTGCAAAATTGTCCTCCATTTATTTAATTTATCCTTAAAGAATAATAATTTTCCTTCCTACATTATATGTCCAGATTATTTTTTTTTATATTTTGTTATGGTTTTGATTTCTGATTTCACTAATTTTCTAACTTTGATTAACTCATTACATGCAAAAGTAATGTTAAAGAAAGGTTATGATGTTATTTAGCACTGAAATGTTAGAGTTAAAAAAAAGTTTCTTGTTCCCAGACTCCCATTTCATTTTTCCATTTTTCAAAAACTCTTTAACTCTTTAAGTATTTCTAACTTTTAAAGTATTTTCTGGGAAAAAACTACCAAGGTTTAAAATAATGAGTATATTGATTTGTCATAATCAATATTTAATAATTATCATCTTCCTCATTTTATAGATGAATATTTTTAAAAAAGCATATCCTTTTTGTATTCTGTTACATATATAATTTTTACTAGCGTAAATAATTATATTTTTACATTTGCTTATTTTTCTATATATTACTAAACCTTTTCATATATTTTAGTGTTTTTATAAAATACCTTTCAGTAAGAGTTCTCACAATATAAAATATCAAATGTGTGGGGTGTTTTTTTTGGTACTGGTGGCTGAACCCAAGGTCATCCTGCCTTTGAGCTGAACCCCCAGCCATTTTTTTAAAAATTTTTAAAACAAGATATTGCTAAGTTGTTGAGGCTGGAATTCTCCTGTCTCAGCTACACTAGTCCTGGGATTACAGGCATGCACCACCACTCATGGCTGAGCTTTGTTTTGTATTTTGCTTTTGTTGTTGTTTTCTGGAACCTTCCTACATATAGCCATTTCAGCTTCCTAACCCATTACCGATGGCTGTTCCATGATGGCATTACATACCTTTTCTCCTAGGAAATTCCTTTGTGGTCATAAAACTTAATTTACCTAGCAACAATATTGGATTCCTGATTTTTGAAGTATATATATTTTCTTATCCTGGTTAACTCCATTATTTTCTATATTATAGTTTCTTTCTGGCAAAGAGTACATATATGTGTGACATGTAAATATTTTGAAATCAGAAAATATATTTTTGTCTGTCATAAGTTTGATTGATAGTTTTGCAGGGTATATAAGTAAAGAAGTCTAATTTTAAAATTGTTTCCTTTTACTGAAAAATAAAGCTTTACTTACATCAGGAATTAAAGCATTGTAAATAATCTGCTTTTCAGTGTTATGATTGAAAAGTTCAATGATATTCTTATCACTGATTCTATTCATGAAGCCTTTTGTCCTTTTTTAGATGACTGTAGTATTGTCTCTTATAGCTTTCTGTTTATATCATGATAATATTCTTGGAAGTATAACTTTCTAATTAATTCTTATTAAAACATTACAAAGTAATAGTTCCAAGCCAAATAGTAATAAAGGACTGTAATTTCCTTTTTCCTCTTCTCCTTAATAGGCAATCACTTGCAATTCTTACTTGCTTCTTCTGAAGACAACCTACTTATTTCTAAAATATATGTAATCATGTCTCTTGATTTATCATAATTTAAATTTTATAATGCATGTTTGTGTTAATTTTTTATCATTTTCTCCTCTCTATTTTCTGTACTTTTTAAAAAATTGTATTAAGCTGATATTACATCTTCTATATTCATTTTTTATTTTTCTCCAATTACTCTTTCATTTAGTCTATTATTGGACATTTCAAAAGAAGAATTCCTTTGTCTTACAATATTGCCTTACAAATGTGATTATTTAGGTTATATTTTAGTATTATTCCCTTTAGTTCTCTTCTGCTATGCTATTTCTTTATTCTGAATTTTTGTTTTGTTTAGGTATTGAAGATTTGAGGCATCCCTCAAATATTTTATGATCCTTGGGAGTCTAATATTTAAGACTGAACCATTAAACAACTCCTATCATAGCAGTAAGATTTTTGCCTGGTGGATAAGTCAGAACTCAAGGTACTTACTGCTACTTATCAAGACTTTCATTTTCCTTTTTTAATCTCCCCAAATCCTTAATTGTATTTTAGTTTTTTCAGTTACCTAAATATTATGGCTGATTGCAGGACAAATAAATATGATTTTTTAGGATTTTATATCCACAGATGCTTCAATTTGACTTCTTTCTCTCTCTCTCTCTCTCTCTCTCTCACACACACACACACACACACACACACACACACACACACAGTCAACCAACATTCATCTCTACTCCCTTTCTGTGTTCTTCTATGCTACCAAAGGATACAAGCTGTCTGGGAGCTAGATGTTCTAGAATCTATTAGTAGCCATATTCTAATTTTTATTTCACCAATAAAAACTAAGTGTCCAAGTTTTGGAAATGGAAGAGTCATCACTATAGGCACAAGGTTTTAGTATAATAGATGTGAAGTTTAGCTGATAGTTTTCTGGAATTCTATCACAATTATCCACTTTTCAACTGCCTTCAGTAGTTGATTTCTGATTTTCTCTCATTTCTCTAAGTTTCTGATGTCCTAAAATCTAGTAATAGACTCTTCTGACCTTCATTTCCTCAGCCCTTCAAACATTTTGTTATTGCTAATTATCTCTATTGAGTCCCTTGCTGTTTTTGAAAATAGAGACTTCCTCCTGTGTTGTAAGTCATTTTTCTACTTTTCAACCCCTTTGTATAACATATATTATGCTTCATTAAAAAAAAGAATTCCTAATTCAATCAACAACTTAATTTAATTTTCTGGTTCTCAAACACAAGTTATTCATATTACTGGTGACTTTTTCATTCAAGGGTTAACTGGATACCTGCTCTGAGCCAACTCAAAGAACATGAAAAACAAATATATACCTTTCAAGCATTTACTACATTGATTAAGCCTCACCTAGAATAGTTTAAAGTAGTAGTTCAAATACTAATTTTAGTAAATGCCAAGGGTATTTATGGAAAATAGGGAAATCAGGGTACTCAATACAGCAATAAAGGGAAACTGTGAAGAGCAGGTGGGACTCAAACTAGACCTTTAATAGGAGTCTTTGGAGAAGGTTAGGAGAAGAAGGACCAGAAAAGGTAGAAAATAATATACACGTAAATTCATGAAAATAGGAGTAATTGTAGAAAGTTATAAGGAGTAAGAATGGGAAGTTAGTGATAAATCAGTAGATATATGAGTATGAGATCACTAATGGTCTCAGAAACCAGGTCCAATTATTTTGATGAGAAATGAAAGTTGATAATTATCAATCAGAAAGATGACAGGAATATAGTATATTTTGAAAAATAAAAGTTAAACTTTTGAGTTAGGTGGTACTGGTGCCAGGTAGGCCTCAAAGTTCTCAGTTTAATTTAAAAAGGGGCTAAACTCTAAGGCCAAGGGAGTGGCATTATTGGCCAGGCTGAGTTAGGCACCCAGGACTCCCTAGAATAAACTATGCACAAGGAACTGAGGCAAGAAACAGACCCAAACCAAAGACATTTGTCATGAAATTAGTGTCCAATGGTATAACTGCAGGGACCAGCATCCGAGAGTTATTAGAACTTTTGGTCTTGATTGCCATAGTGGGGGCTAAAATATCAGTTGTCAAAGTCCTTTCAACTGGAGCAACTCTACCCTCGCCATTCCTCCTGTCTTAAAGGTTCTCAACCAGTCTCTGTGAGATCCATCATTGGCAGATTAAACACAAAGGGTCTGAGCTGCAGCTCTTGTTTAGGACTCAGGTTCCAGAGGGGGAAAGCGATGTGTCAAAGATGCACCAAGAGTTCTGAGCCTAGATAAGAAAGAAAGACACAGGCAAGGTGGAGCTCCAGCCCACTGAAGAACAAGGCCATGGTTTAGTTTTCCACATGCTCGGTTGGATCTTATAGCTGATGGCGGGATTTCTACATGGAGTTTTTTTTTTTTCTGGAAGTAGGAAGATATAATGGGAAGAAGACATTGTGATAGGCTGATGGACAGAGGATATTTCCAGAATGGCGATTCTCAATCCTATCCTGAACAGTTGCCCGCTCCTTTTTTTATAACAACTCTTTTGTAATGGCTATTTGCTATCCTGTAATAAAATTTATTGACTCTACAGTCTGTCGGCACACATGATTTAAAATTCATATGATATAAAATAGTAATGAAATGAAGAATTGTACAAAATGACATGTTTTACACTTGTAGGACTTGGGAAGGCTACTGGAGAGGAGATAGTAAAATATTACAGTGTTTGCATCTACAGAATAACCAGAAAAATGACAACTTTAGATGCAGGCAGATACAAGTTCCTTATGTTATTTACTTAAGTGTCCTGAGTGTAATTAACATTGAATTAACATAGCCAGTGCAAATTCCTCTAGATCAAGTTCTGAAGGAAAGGGGGAGGAAACAATGTTTTTTTTCTCTATTTACATGCTAGTTATATTCTTGTAAAGTGTAGTGGATATAAAAACACTCAGTGATATATTGTGTTTACATGTGAAATTGGGTTAGGGTCCCAATTATAAATGGCCTTTTTACCACCATACATATTTAGAGGAACAAGAGACAATCTTGTGAGATGTGGGAAACTATGTATTTTAGAACGTCTAACACTGCTGGCCTTGGCCTGTTCAGTATAATTAGTTTCGCCACAGGCAATGAGATAGTTAAAATATCCCTGAAAATTCCACGAATCCTTCTGGTAAGTGATACCACCTCTATTAATGATCACTATGGTAGGGACTTAGACCGGGACAGAGACGAATATGGAATAACTGCATCCAGGAAATACTTAATATCACAGTTGATTGGTAAACCCACATTCTTCAAGTTCTTTTTTTTGTGTGGTATGGGGATTGAATCCAGGGGCATTCTACCTCTGAGCTACACCCCCAGCCCTATTTTATTTTTATTTTGAAACAAAGTCTTGCTAGGTTGATGAGAGTCTCACTATTTGCTGAGGCTGTCCTCAAACCTGCAAGCATCCTATCTCAGCCTCCCAAGTACTGGGATTACAGGCGTGTACCACCACACCGGCTTCATCTCAAGTTTTACTTCCTGGATGTTTGCATTTTCTTTTCTCCACCAATTCCTTCATGCACATTTATTTTTCTCTCCCATCTAATGTTTCTGTCTTTACTTCTTATCTAGAAATAAAATCATTAGATTATTAATCATCAGATTAATGAATGTTAAAGCTGGAAGAATCTTTAGCAATTGATTTAATTTTAGAGCTGAAGAAAGTGATATTAAAAATTGCAGTTTGCCACAGTTGTGGGCAGAACTCCCAGTGGAAAAAATGCATTTTTTTTAAGCTGGCAGATTCATGATATTTTTAGCTGTATGTACAAAATACATGCAGTTTTTTAAAATTTATGTGACAATGGAAGCAATCACAAATGTTTAATAATTACAGAATATAAAAAAAAAAACTTCAAGCACTTGGTTGAAATCCTTTACTCCTGGAATCTCCCAGCTGGTATATGGTAAACCTGTCCACATTCATGTCTGTATATTTTACCCCGTTTGATACTGAGGATTGAACCCAGAGGCATTCTAGATCCAAGCTATACCCCCAGCCCTATTTTAACTTTTTTTTATGTTGAAACAAGGTCTCACTAAATTGTGGAGGGCCTAGCTTCGTTGCAGAGGCTGGCAGAGAACCTGTGATCCTCTTGTCTCAGCCTCCCAGGTACTGGATTACAAGCCTGCGTCCCCACGCCCAGCGCGTTTGTATATTTTTAACACTTGCTCATTATACATTTTGGCCTCGGTTGGTTGGAGTCTCTTTGTTGATGTCAGCAGCTATTTGTAAATAATACTGTGGCAATTTGCAGTACTTTACTACTTCAAAAACCTCTGTTGATTTATTTCCCTCATCCCGTTCTTTCGCATCATCATCTCTTTCTTCTCCTGAACCACAATTCTTGCAAGCAATCAAACAAAGTGAAAATACAAAAGAATATATGTACAATAGTATCTTGCAGCCAGAAATAGAAATATAAAGCCACTTCATTCACAATATTTACATACTTATGTAGGTGCATGCATGAATGTTTATACACACACACACACACACACGTATACACACAAACATATATATGTAATATATAATATATACATATATAATTACATATATGCCTTCTATGTGTATGTGTGCATATAGGTATACACATATAAATGTGGTAGGAAGGGTATGTTGTTGCTTTTGTTTCTAACACATCTAAAGTACTTTGTATTTGGGAGACAAACTGGTGAGTAAGAACACAGTAAGTTAA